>PVKM010040692.1:0-13362 GCA_004027735.1 Carollia perspicillata
TACAGAGCCATAGTAGAGATTTTCTTCTTCTTTGTAACTTGGAAAATGAAAAAGTGAATCTACAATGTTCAACGTGGGAGGTCTGGTGGATAAACAGATGGGAAAATGACTTAACCCAAACAATGACTCAATTCGATTTTCTGACATAGAGTAAGGCTGTTTAACTCTGCTGATCTCAAATTAAGTTAGGTGTTCTGAGTAATTGAATCAACATTCTCAGTTGATTTTAGGGGAGTGCCGGGGGTCTGAGCAGAAGAGGGACCGTACAAGGGTCCCCTGAGTATGTGTTGGGGATGGGGGATGCTGAGCCTGCCTCTTCCCCTGCACTGGGCCCCGGGTGCAGAAAAGCCTATCCTTTGTGTGTTTCTGCAGGAAACCCCAGGGTTGGAAAGGCAGCCACAGAACCAGCACCCGGTTTGCACCCCCGCAGAGTAGCCTGGGTTCGGTCCGGCAAAGTGAATGATGAAGAATGGCAAGAATGTTATCAATCTAAAAATCACTTTCCTGGTGGAGGTAATTTCCAGGATCACTGAAAACAGGGTACATGTTATCAATCTGTTTAGAGAGACTTGTGCAAGCCTACTGAGGCTCAGGGCCAAAGTGAGACCACGCTGCCCATGTCATTTTGTGGTTTCAACTTGACCCAATGCCTACTATGTACTGAGCACTAGACGAAGCTCAGTGATCTCATGACAGCCCAACTAAGCAGATGTCTGTGTTGTTTTCATCAGCACAGTGTATTACACACAATAGATTGAATGAGAAAAATAGTTTGAATCACACGAAGACACACAGAGTATAAGAACATAATCAAAAGATTAGCTATGGCTCTTAGGGTAATTCGATAATGGGCAATTTTTGGTTTATATAACATTTTAAATATAGATACCATTACCTGGGATATCTACAACAGAGGCTACCAGGAAAAAGTTCTCCCAACGATGAATCAATCACCTACAGTTAACAAGGGCAGCATGTGACCTATTGCCACAACAACCAAATCTTTACCGACTGGTCACTTACCACATTCGCCATTGAGGGCTGGTTGATCTAGATTTCTCCCCAGGGAGCCCCCACACTTAGACCCTCTTAGACGCCTTCGTAGCTTCACCGTGTAGAGCTCGTCGTAGGTGGACAAGCCTTGTCCAAGCCGCAGAGAACCCATGTGTCAATGTCAGTTTGTTCTGGCACATTTTATGTGCGAGGAAATGGAATTTACATCAACTTCAAAGCCAACATGACAACCAGACCTTCCTTTTCCCATCAGAAAACTGCATCACGCGATCGCTTTTCATCTTTTTTTCTTGGGCCAAGTTTAGACGAGAGACGTAAACGCGAGGTACCTGGGAATGCGCCGAGGTGAGCAGAGACACCTGCTGCTGAGCACGGACGGAGGAGGACCTCCGAGCAGCCTGGGCGGCTCCACCGGGGAGGGAGGGCCGGGGACTTAACTCCCAGTAAACGCTCACAGCACCGAGTAAGCGCTTGGAGGCTGCGTGCAAATGTTTCTACTCAACCTATTTTCAGAATTTGCAAGAAAAACAACAAAAATGAAAGACTCGGTGAATTAGGGATGACCAAAGGTTATTTTACTGCAGGGAAAAGGTGTGCGAACCGGTCCTGAATGAAATTTGATGCTGTCGTGAGTCACGGATATACCCAAACGACAAGACGTCAATAGTCATCCTTAGTCTGAGAAAGGGGCCGCACTGTTGCTGTGCAGTTCAAGGCACAGAGTGTATGACTATTACTTTTGCTTTATAGCCAACCAGGGCAAGACAGCAGCAGTCCTGAGGCTGGACCTGACAAAAGGCACCTCTAGGTTATTCGTTGATGGTCTCGGCCTAAATTTCCTTCACGCGTTTGCTAAACAGGCCGGCATCGCCATGGATACTTTCTGCTGCCCCGTCACCTCCTTACACATGCTGGCTCTGCTCTCAGAGCTACCACATATGATACCAATTGGACACGTGAGCGTGTCATTTGTTTGTAGCCTGGATGGGAAATCCAGAGAGAAAGCTGCACAGAAACACGGAGAGAGAGGAAACATAAAGTAGAGGGGAACGAGAGGGGTGGGGACACACAGCTTGACCTGCACAATGTACTTGGGCGACTTAACCCTTTCCTGGCTCACGGAGCCCCCGCGTCTAGGCTCTTCAAAATCACTGCCTGCGTGCAGGGGCTGAATAGGTGAAGCGATGTATTTAATGGGGACGGCTGACAACAGGGGGCAGGGAGGGGAGCTGTGGTACACAGAGAAGGGGGGAGGCAGCGCTCTCTCCACTCAGTGATGGGGGACCTAAGAGCCAGCAGCCCCTGGTACCCAAGGTGCCACATGCAGAGAGCCTGTGCTCAGCTTTCAGCGGCTTCACGCTCCCGAGCTGTGTCACGTGGAAATGTCCTCCTGGCCGTCACTCTGGAAGGCCTGTCTGGGAACTGGACGTTCCGAATTCTGTGCTGGCATCGCAAGAGAGGACGGCAGGACTGCTGACACCCACCCAGATACTTTGCCGCTGGGCTGTGATGAAGAGATTGCAAGTGAGCCCAGCAAAGTAGACAAGTGTGCCTGTTGTTTGGCTGTCCGTGTGCCCTCCTAAATGTCCCTGAAATGTGTCTGCTCCGCCCTCCACCTCCACGGCCAGCTAAGACCCAGCCAGTGGTTCTGCCGCATCCTCCTCACCGTCCTTCCCCAGGGCTTGTTTTCTGCCCTCCGGCCTGTTCTCCTCCCTGAAGCCGGGCTCCTCTTCTCAAGCACAGATGTGGTCGTGGCTTCACTCTGCGTAAACACCTTCAGTGGCTTCCTTTTTTATTCTAAGACAGAACCCCAAGTTTCTCGTGGGGCCTAGGAAGGCTGCACAGGGGGCTTCTCCTCTCCTGCCCACCACCCCCGCCTGGGGGCTCCGTCTCACATTTCCCTCTCTCCTCCTCCCTCAGGACAGCCTGGTCATCTTCCTGCCTGGCCATGCCTGGCACCCGCTCCGCCCCGTGCCTGCAGTGTTCCTCCTCTCTCCCCCTGGGCACTGCCCCAAGGCAGCCCTCCCCACCTGCCCCACCCCTCCCGCAGACCTCGGCGCAGACACTGCCTCCTCGGGGAAGCCTTGCTGGGCCTCAGTCTAGGCCTGGCTCCTTCGCTATTCACCGTAACAGAGCCGTGCTCTTTTCCTTTACGGTACTTTCTACAGCTTGGAATGAGACATTAAGCAAAAACGATCGCACTGCAGGGGCTGTGGCTCTTCCCCCGGAATATATGAACTATATAAACTCTGGAAAGGCAGGAACTGCTTTTGAGTCACTCAATCTTTAGCCCCTAGGACAGGGCCTGGCACCCAGTAGGTGCTTGGTAAATGCCTGTTTTCTCTCACCTTAAGCCCACTACCTAGTCATACACCGACTTGCCAATCCCACAACCAGCAGATGACTTTGACCTTCGTTACCCTCTTCTCTCTCCTTTTATATGTCATCTCCGAAGAGCTGACTTTGTCAAAAACAACATACATGCTTTCTTTTAGCAATGACTCTCTAATGATAAATTGTGCTTAGAACATAGAGTCGAAAGAGGAAACATGGTTTTATCCCTTTATCTCTATTGGCCATCTCTGAATTGGCGACGATTTCCGGCTGACTTGGCACTGGTTGGCAGGCTGAGACTACTTGGCCACGCCGGACCACAGGAAATTCAAAATGGGCCCCAGTTAGGAACCGGAACCTAGTCAACTAGGCTCCCTCTTCCCATGAGCCACCCAGCACTGACTGTCCTCTTTGCTTGGACAGTGAGAGGTGTCCACACAAGTCCAGACCGCGTACAAGCAACTGGGCCCCGAGGTGCAGCTTCCCGGCAGTCCACTCCTCCAGAGCCGCAGTGTTGGGACAAAGCAGAGCTCCCTCTTCACCGTCAGAGACTACGAGGCAGAAAGCCGGACCCGGCCACAAAGAGCATTATTGTAAATAGCCCTAGTCGGTATTCATGAGCAGGAAGAAATCCCACAGGGTCGCAGCCTAGATCCTGCCCAGCAGATGAGCACATTGAAAGAGCAGATAGTTCTGTGCTGGAATTGGTTACGGTGAGTGTTGTTGGCTTCGGATATTCATGCACACAGCTTTGGGGGCAGGGGGGGGTCAGGAACCCACCTTTTGATTGATTTGAAAACGCATGCATGCACAGTGAATTGCCTGAGTTCTCAGAGCAAGCCAAAGAGCCTGCTCTGACTGCAGCCAGTTCAGGGCTCTTGTGTTCAGCCCACAACCACAGAAGGGTTTTACAGGTGGGTCCAGGGACCACCTGCCTGCATTGAAACTGCTCCGGAGAGTTGGCAGGAAACACACAAGAAAACTTCTGGGGATGAGACCCAGCCGTGAGCACATTCACAGCCTCACCGAGGGTTCTGAGGGGCACAGACATTTGAGGACCACATTTCTACCTTGAAAGTTCACATATTTTCCAATGTATTCTTCCAACTAAATCTGTGCCTTTTTACTACAGCAAGAAAGAAGGCTGTAGAAAAAAGTCCATGGTTTTCGTGGATCTCCCATTTGAAGTCAGTGGTACTTGGGCCAAACAGAGAGACTTACACACTAGGGAGACTTGGGAGAGAGGAAAGTATTGCTAAAGTTGGGGGAGTCGTTCTGAATGGGGAAGGCATTCCTCTAGGGGCCTCTGACCGAACGGATGCAACCCACTGCTTAGAGTGTGAAGAGACACTTCACACCCAAGGGGATCAAGCGGTGAGAGGCGGGGCCTGTCCGCTGGAGGCAGAAGTGATTCCTCTTGCTTTGGGCCGACGCACTGAAAAGCGGCCCCCAGGAGTAGGGGAGCGAGAAGTGGACAGGCCTTTGCAACGACCACAGCTCCTCGCAGTCTCGTAGGTTTTTCTGAGCTCAGCCTGGCTTGTTGGGAGGCTGAGGGATCTGGCAAAAGCAAACGCAATTTCTCTTTAGAAGTGTTACCTCATCTTAGTCTCCTAGTTATTTCTATAAGAATTTTTGCATTGACAAAATAAACAAAATAGGAAAGCAAGAGAGAGAAGAAACAGGTACACGAGGGCTTCTTTAGATGCTAGAGTCACTGCATAGACTTTAAGTAACTATGCCATTTGCTTTCAGAGCTAAAGGACAAGCCTGGGAATTTTTGCCAGAGAATTAACAGCATAAAAAAGGACTCATATGTAGATTTTGAAAATTAAAAATATAATAACTGAAATTAAAAACTCAATGAATGGGTTTAATAGTAGATTAGCTATAACTGAATAGAAATCAGTAAGCTAGGTAGAATATTGTACTACACTGTGATTTGGAGACAAGATGCACTGACATAATCTTGGGAGTGGTTTTTTAAAATAAATGTTTATATTAAATAGTTTAAGATTTAAAGTTGGAACAATAACACAGAAAGCTCTCTCATAACCATGACCAGTTTCCTCTGTTATTAGCATCCTACATGAATGTGGTATATTTGTCACAATCAATGAACCAGTATTGGTACATCCTTATCAGCTGGAGCCTGTCTTTACTTCATGTCCTTTTTATGTTTGGGAGCTTTTTAGAATGAAGACTGTTAGGCCTACTACAGACCTAGTGAATCAGAATATATAAGATCTCAGAATATATAAGATTCTTATTACATATGAGAATATTTAATAAGATCTCCAGATGACTTTAAAGACATTGAAATTTGAAAAGTGTTGGTTAGAAAAAGGAAAAATTTCAGAACAAAGCATGGAGTAAAAAAAAAAATATATATATATATATATATATATATATATATATATATACACATAAAAGAGAGTGTAAGAGGCAGAGCGAAGACAATGAGACACAGGCCTTACATAAGCGTAACTGCAGTCCCCAAAGGAGATGACAGGGAGAATGAATCAGAAGCCATACTGTAAGGGACCATGGCTGAGAGCGCTCCAAAACGGATAAAAGATATTCCGGAAGCGGCAGGAAATCTAACTAGGAATAAAAAGAAATCTACATGTAAGCACATCATAATAAAACTGTTCAGAACCAACGACAAAAACAGGGATAAGAGCAGCCCAAAGCAAACAGATAAAAAGTGGTTACCTGCCAAGGGGTAACTGTTGGACTTACAGCTGACTTCTCAACAGAAATGGAAGAAATGCTATCTTCAGAATGCCGAAAATAGGTAACTGCTAATCTAGAATTCTATACCCACAAAAACATTATTCAGAAGTGGTGAGATGATGACATTTGGGCAAATGGAACATAAATTTTTCTCTAGCAGTCTTGCACTAAAATAAATACTCAAAAGTGTCTTTCAAGCTAGAGGGAAAATGATTCCAGATGGAACTCTGGAGATGCAGCAAGAAACAAAGAACAATGAAAGCGGAAACTATGTGGGTAAATCTAAACGACTTTCAACTGCATAAAATAACAATACTGTATTGTGAGTTCAAAAGATATAAAAATTAAAATACAAACAATAGCAGAGAGTTAAAATATTACATAAAATCATTGCATTGTCCAGAAAGAAACAGAAACACCAATAAACACTGGATTTTGAAGAGTCAAAATGCATGCTATAATCTCTGGAATAAATACTAAAATAAAAATTTAAAAATCACATAAGAATCTTAAGTTAATAGAGGGATAAATGTAAATATAAAAATAATTAGTCAAAAGGATGGCAAAAATGGGGAGAAAGGGGGATACAGAGCAGGCAAGGAAAATAGAAGAAAGCACTAAGGAGGTCAATTTAAGTGAAAATGCATCTGCTTTCACATTGAATGAATTTGTCTAGGTAACGGGCTGATTCCATCTCTGGATGTTTAATTGCTGACCGTTCTTAAGTCTCACCCTTGCACCTAGCCATCTGCCCCGCATCTGGGAAAGCTGGTAAGAAAAGCCTGGGTGCTCCCTCCTTTGGCACTAGTGGGAAATTCGAACACCCCAAACCCCTTCCTGCAGGAGGGGCTCCTCCTCCCAGCCCAGCCCCCTAGCCAACAGGCCCCTTTCCTTGCCCTCTCAAGCCATTCAGACCTGAGCGGGCAGCCCGACCTGTTCACCCAGCCTCAGTTATGTGTCAGAAACTTTTCATAGCCTCTCGCTGTGTACAGTGTCCTGTAGAAGTAACGCCTTGCTTGAGTGTGACTCGTAGGGTAATAATATGGGTGTAATGGTTTATAGTTCTAATTGGAACATTCCACCTAAAATGTCATATGCTGTGCTTGAGTGGGATATTGTTATGTTACGGAATTACACACTTACGATTTTGTAATAAAAGATTGTCGTGATAAAAAAGAGGTGTTATTTGTGCTGGACCCTGTATGGACTGCGTCGTCAGCCTCAATGCCAAAACCAAATGTTGGTGAGGCGTCTATCCTGCTTCTTCAGGCCGGCTAAAACAGTTTACGTGTTATAAGGAAAAGACCAAGATTACGAGACCCGATTAAAAACTGCAAACCCAACTATATTCCAAGATACTGATGCATGGATCAAGTTTCAGACACCAAGAGCAACAGAAACGTACAATCGTAGTGGAGACTGTTGTCCACCTATCTCAGTAACTGAAAGAACAAGTAGACAAAAGGCCAGCGAAATCCAGCAAACGTAAACAATACGATTAGTAAATTGACAGTGTGGACACATTTTCTACACTTCAAGTTGCAAAAGATACATTTGTTTCTCAAGTGTGCACAGAGTATTTACAAACATTGACCAAAATAACATGAAGCTTTCCTTTTCGATAAATTGTTGAGCTGTATATTTTTATTTTATTCACATGACTGTTTCTGTGCTGTTTTCCCCACGATAATGGGCAGGTTCTCTGTCTAGGATTATGAAGCCTGCCATGGTGTCTGAGGCTCTTTCTACCTTATTGTTTCACTGTATGTGTCTTCCATTTGAAAGCCCCCCCTCCCCCAGTCCAAAATGACAGTGGACTTTCCAGTCATTGAAACCACATTCCAAACACAGGAAGGAGAAGAAGGGCTTCAAACCCTCCTTTTAAAAACACTCTCTGGAATTTGCAAGTACTGTTTCTGCTTATATACCACTGGCCACAACCTACTTTTGTATCTAGCTGCCTGTACGGCTGGGAATGGAATCCCTGTTTTGGTTGGACATGTACCCAGCAAAAAAAAAAATATTGAGGGTTTCACTACTACACAGAGAAAAATGAAATGATAGCCGGATACTGAAACAGAGAGAAAGAAAAATGATTCACATTTTGATCTCACCTAGTGGGCCTTTTCTCCAGCTCCAGCCTATCCTCACCACCACCACAAAAAAAAAAAAAAAAAAAAAAACAGACAAACTTTGCTCTGCTCCCTATGGTCTTCTTTGCTTATATTCCTTCCGTGTGATATGAGGTAGATGTGGACAGGCCAGAGAGGCATGCACAAGCAAACAATTACTAAGTCAAGTAAGCTCTGTGTGCATACCCTAAGCATAGCAGATGTAATGAATAGGCTGTGGGAGTCTTGCTTTTCAAGTTCAAATGAGTGAATTGCATAGAAACTGAAGTTATGAGTAAATACAGCCTGTATTTCATGTAGGATGTCCAAGTCTAAATCAAATGCAACTGCTGAAAGGCCAGATGTTATTCCCATTGCTACATTTCAGTGTTTTCCTGGAAGTGACCTCACCCTGATGGTAATGCTGTGGTCCAACTGTGCATACTATTTATATCTAGAACCCTGGCTTTCAGGTTTAAAATGCACCGAACTGTAAGAGCTATTGCTCTGAATGCCGAGCCTGTCAGAAATTCAAGCAGAATCCTTGGGCTGTGGTGTGCTAACTTTGATGGCTGTCCAGAAAGCGAGAACTTATGTAACTTGTAAACATGTGACTCTGTTTTTATGGGGCTCTAATGCACAGTTTGGACAACACCTCCATTCACATCAGCCAATATGGAAAAATCAAGGTCTTCCCTGTCTCCTTCTATGGAGCAAAAAGCTAGCAGCAATTAATTATCTTCTACAGACGAAAAAGTATATAATCCCAAATTACTGCTCTGACTTTTGGTCAAAGCCATAAACAGAGTGCCAATCCTTAAAAAGAAAAAAAAAGTCTACAGCCATACCACTCTGAACGTGCCTGATCTCGTCTTAAAAGGAAAAAAGAGAGAGAGGGAGATTGAGCGGGGGTGGGTGGTAGGAGAGAGAGACTATCAGAAAGAGGTGTGAGGATGTCTTTTACTTGGAGTATTTGTTTGATCTTTTTAAGTCCCAGGGTAAAGAAAGGCATCATGAGAAAATAAACTGTGATATAGTACTTGGGTTTCATGTATTCATTTCACAGAAACATTATTTCTATATGAAGCAAAAACAATACAGTTATTAACACACTGATATAACTATCTATGCTTTCAATCGCTCATTCGCATTACAGACGTGAAATAGAACATCTAGACAGTCCTTACGGTGAATACCCATATGAAGAAAACCACACCTAAGACTGATGAGAACAGTAGCTACCATTCTGGCGTGCTTCCCATGGGCCAGGTCCTCTGCTGAGTGGCTTGTTGCTTTCTCGCTCCTTGATCAGAAAAAAGGTTCTGTTGTTACCCCCAGATTCGGCAGAGGGAAGCGAGGTGCGAGGAGGTAAGTATCTTGCCCCGACCCGTGTGGCTCTTGAGGAGTGGAGCTGGGACTTTAACCCAGGCCGCTGGGGCCAGAGCCCGTCCTCGAAAGCCTGGACTGCGCGGCCTGAATTAAATGAGACACAACGTGTTATGGGCGTGTAGCCCAGCACTTGGCACATAATGAGCCACCAATTAAAGCAAAATGAAGGACGTTTACACGAAAACAGGCTAATGCAAGCAGCAATTCACAGACTAAGGGGCAGAGAAGACAGTTAAGGTCATGAAAATAACAGGAACCATGTGGCTGGTGAAGGGTCCCTTTTTGGTTTGACCTCTGCCTGACAGTTATTCCAGGGTTCCAGCCCTGCCTCACTTCCTGAGGGATGGGGTGGCTTTGGACCAATCACTTCTCTCCAGACTTGACTTTCTTCTGTAAAACAGGAGGATTTAGCTAGACTGATTCCTCAGCTTTCTCACTGTCCTGAACTTCCACAACTTAAGTTATCTAAGATTTTGCCTGTGAAAATTCGTCCAGGAGCCCAGGGAGGCCGACACCTGCCTTCGCCACATAGACGGATTAATTGCCCCACAAAGGAAGAGAGCAATGCACGACGGATCAGCATTTTCCACAACAGATGAGCCCTGTTTCGATGGCAACTGCCTGTGGGGGCAAAATTGCAAGCTTCCAGTGTGGGCATGACTCAAAACCAGAGGACCAGGAAAGACCTTTAGAATAGCTGATGGAATTGAATTATGCCAAGGACTTTCATAATCCTGTGCCATTTCAGATGCAAATGCGTCAGCCAGGATGGGAAATGCAGGCAGGCTGTTGTGGAGGACAGAGGCTCTACAGTCTGCTCAATGGCGCCCACTAGTGGGAGGTCGCAAAGTGGCCATGCGGACTTGCCGGTTGCCAGGGCTCCAACAGCTCTACACTGCTTAAGACAGAAGTCCGCTGACGCACCTCGAGGGCCAGGAAAATGAGGGAGAAAGAGGAAGTGCCTCATCCAAGGTGGCCAACTAGTTAGAGACAGAGTTGACCTGTTGGCAGGGAAGTTACTTCTGTACAATAGACTAATTGTTCTCCTTTACCATAACCTATTATTTAATATTTGTTTGTTGCTAGATGCTGGTTGCCATATGAAAAGACGTGCCAATTTACTCTACAGTTAATCCAATATAAAATGTCTTTGCTTCTTTCATAATTTAATAACTGCGAATAAATGTTCGGGATCTCATGACTATTTTATTGGAATCAAATGGTTCATCAAAATAAATAATATTGGAAATAACAGTTACAGGCGTATACTTGGAACTTCTCACGAGCAACCAGAACAACGTATTGCAAATTCTCTAATATCAAAAATCTGACAAAATCCACCAAACAGCTTCAAAGTAAGTGTATGCGGTAATGCCATTTACTGGATAACCAACCAGTACTTTTAACATTAAGCATGCATGTGTTCAAATAGCGTTTAACCACGTTAGGGCAATGAAAACAGCATACGCCTCGGTTCTCCTCCCTGGAGACGTTGCACACCTTCACCAGGAAGTGAGATGCACACAGGGTGGGTGAAAGTAGGTTTACAGTCGTGAGTATGTGACACACACAGTTTATCCTTATATTGTTATTGATTGATTATTGTATTAATACAGCACAACTATAAACCTACTTTTGCCCACCCCAGTACAATGGATACAGTATGACTGTAGTTCTGAAATAATTCAAAGTGTCCCAGCAAACGAGTCCGGAGGTAGTTCCAGGAAAGGGTGCCGACAGATCTAGAAACAGCGAGGAGAGCTTCATGGAGCAGGGAGGACCTGACTTGGACCTTAAGGATGAGAAGGGCGTTTGGGCGGATGGAAAGGAAGACAAGAGTGTTCAAGCAAGGCACACCCAGGAGGAGGCATGGGGCGGCTGACGCAGGAAGGAGCTCCACAGAGGGCAAAGCGTTCAGAGTGGTCCGGCCACTGCTTATCTCGTTACAACTTCAGATTCTCAAACTCCTCCCACGTTCCCGGCTGGCTGCTTTTGCCTATCTAGCTTAGAACTCAAGGTCAGCCCTTCCAACCAAGCTTGTCCAGCCGGGCTTTAACTATCTTGCTCGTCGTGTCCTCTGCTTCCATTCCTGGGCAGCCGGACACTGCTGGAGAACCACAGGGCCTGGCTCCCTGGGCCCCGGCTACTTGGCCATCCTTTGCTTCATTTCCCATTTCTTAGCTGCAGTGGCCGGTCCAAACAATGCTTAATGTCAAGCTCATGGTCATTTCCTCACAAGCCTAATATTTCCTACTTATCCCATATCAGAAGATTGGGGTTTTTCTACATGAGCTCCCCGATATCCACTGTCCCCAGTTAAAAATGTTTATTGTCACCTGTTCTCACTCTCCCTTCATACAACTCCTCTTCAGGTAAGACTCCGTAACTAGGTCCCTTGACGCACACAGTTTTAGTCTCTGTGCATTCAGTCTCTGGGCATTCTGAGCTTTAGGGGAATGTGAGACACACAAAGGGAAAAGCCTCTCCTACCTATTTGGACCTGGAGCTCCCATGGTTCCAAGAGACCGGGAAGTAGTAGTCATCCGAGAGAGAGCATCCTTGGAGACAGGACAATGGATGTAGAAGTGCTTCCCAGGAATCAAGGTCAGACAGCCATCGTTGAACTCGTCTGAGCTTCAGTTTGGGCACAGACAAGGAGCAGGAACACGTGAGGTAGTTAAGGCAAATACAAAGAGGTGCTTTGTTCTCTTTAATAGAAACACACCAAGGAATAAAGTCTCCTGAAGTCTTAAATGGATGGTTTATATGTATCCCTTCTATAATTTTGGCAAAGCCACAGTTTCAATTTTTTTTTGTAACAAGATTTTGGGAAGAAAGGGACAAACTGTAACTTTGAATAATGAAAAGATATTTCAAAATATTTGATAATGATCAACAAAAACACAAAGTCATTTAGTGGGTGATTTTGTTTCAAAAACCTTGGGCCAGAAATCCCTCTTCCAACTAACATTGGTCTTAATCAGTAAGTTGGAACAGCCTCTTATTTGCTATCGAAAAGGTGGGGGCCTCTGGCTAACCTGAACGCGCAGTTCCTTGCGGGATTCTCCGTTTGCTCTCGCACACCATCCGCCTTTGCTCTTCTCTGATGCCCATCTGTTTCTGTATGGCGTGGTGGTAAAATACACAGACATGTGGAGAGTGCTCAGAAAACGTGGGAGTTAGGGATGCTTCCTTGGCTCCGTCATTTTCAGTATGTCTTATTTCTCCTCTGACTCCTCATTAAAAGTTTAAAATTGGTCAGACCATAAAGAAAGTTGTCAATGAGATTGTAATCAGGCATGCGAAGCTTCCATAAATTAAACAAAATAAAGTTTCTTGAAATCCGGCGAAGGCTCCCACAGCCAAAGGCTCCGCGGCACGCCAAGTTTCCTTTCTGTTCAAGTTCAACTCTCAATGTCAACACACAGAGTTAAATTCTTATTCCCGTGCAAAGGTGCTAGGATGGTGTGATGGTTGGTTTTATGTGTCAACTTGGCTAGGCCATGGTACCCAGATATTTGGTCAAACACCAGTTAAATGTCTCTGTTAAGGTATTCTCTTTTTTTAGATTAGCATTTAAATCGGTAGACTGAGTAAAGCACATTACCCTCCATAATGTGGATGAGACTCCATCAGTTAAAGGTCTTAAGAGAAAAAAGACCAAGGAAGAGGGAAGTTTGCCTCCAGACTGCCTTCAGACTCTAAGCTTCAACATCAGCTCCTTCCTGGATCTCCATCCTGCCCCCAGCCAGCACCCACATTTGCAGGAGCAAATTCCTCA
>PVKM010040693.1:0-13376 GCA_004027735.1 Carollia perspicillata
GGTGTCCTTATAAGACGAGGGAGATTTGGGCCCAGAGACACAGGCAGGGAAGATGGCCACATGAAGGGAAAGACAGAGATCACAGTTATGCTTCCACAAACCAAGAAATGCCTGAGGCCACCAGCCGGAAGAAGGCAAGGGCTGATATTCCCCTAGGCTTCGGAGGGAGCCTCGCCCAGCCTACACCTTGATTTCAGAGTTCTAGGCTCTAAAGCTTCAAGAGAATAAACTTCTGTTGTAAGTCACCCGGTTCATGGTACCTTGTTACAGCAGCCCTAGGAAACTGATACACTCCCTTAGTCATTATATCGTAGAGACACAAAGGAGGCAACAAGAAGACAGGGTGCCAAGTAGATACAATTTTAGGCTCATTTGGGCCATTAGTTATTTCTTAAAGGATAAATATTCAGAACTTTCCACAAAGGTTCTCGCTCCTGGGGTATCTGGTATCTAATAAGGGCAGGCCACTTGTCCATACCCCATTGAGAAAAACAGCCCACTCTCTGGAAACATGCTCCTGGCCCCTGGTGGGAAGATACTAAAATAACATACGAGGAGTTTGATAATGTAATTAAATAAACACACATCTGACACTAGAGAATCGTATGTCATTTGTCAACATGTCACAGAGATTACAACTTAAAAGGGAGATACCTTGACATAGCACAACACACTGCTCTAGGTAAGAATAAATTACCTTCCTGCGGGTATAATCCTACAGTGGAATTAAAATGCTTCACCCAGTCAAAGATGCCAGCTGCACTCACATTCCTGGGCAAGTGAGGAAACGGAGGCCTCCGACGCATCCAGAAATCTAGTAGGTTTCTAAGTTCAAATCAGGGTAGTCACTTCAGTTTTCAGAGGATTACATAGACCAGCATAAAACTAATTGTGAAATTATTAATGTATTCTAATTAATGATAAATTGTACTCCCTAGTATTTAGGAGAAAAGGCGTGCTCATTCAAAATCTTAAACCCAACAATGTAGTAGAAAGAATATTTTCAGACCAAAAAACTGTCATTTGCAAGCCTTGATAAGGATTATAATTTAGATCAAAAACTGACAAAATATATCCTCAAAAGAAAGTCGACATTGAATGGTATAGAAAAACTTACTCCAGGGTGTCTTAGGCAAGTTAAGAAAATTCTCACATATTTCAATACAACTGTCATCACCTACTAAATTTAGAAAACTTTTGCAGTTTCACAAGTATAGATTATTCATAAATATATTTTTTCTCTGATTTAATGAGCCCTGCTGGGTAAAGCTGTCATCTCTAATTCAGGTTAATTTGGGGAAACCTGCTTTTTCCAGATGGTACTGAGAGCGTGCAGTTAATACGAGACTGAGCTCAAAGTCGTACGATCTTTATCTTAGTGTGAAGTGCAAGAGCTGTTAGCCTCCAAGCTGGCTTTGATCCATTTCTTAAACCACAATTCTACTACGGAATTTTCCACACTACTCGTAAAATGTCACATTTCTCTGTCAGAAAACAATAGTGTAACCCCGAAAGTCTATAATACAGTCAGTCGGCTGAACCCCCTTCCCTACTGCAGCGTAGATGAAATATAAAATAAGAGCCCATCCTATGTCCTCACCACACCAGGCACATGGCCACGTTAGTGCCCGAAAGATTACCCGTCTCCCAGATGAGCTTGAGAGACTCAGCACTACAAAGCTCTGGGTGTTCTGCCCCTCCGGCCAGGAGTTATTCCCCTGCCAAATGCTGATTAACTAAACGGCCTTTTGCCATATGTCCATTCTCCCTGTTTGTGCAGCTGTGCTCCAAGCATCCTTCTCATGCTCAAAGCCCACGTCTTGGAAAGTATAAATTGGCATGGGTTTCTCAGTCTTAACAGGTGAGGAGACCGCCTGTTTCCAAATAGTAAAATATCCTAACCCAGAGATGTGATGAACAAGAAGAGAATAACCCAATTTGAACAACCAGAACAGTGTTGTGAAAATACAATCCACATTAAAACTTCCATCCAAGCAGTTCTGGTGGGGGAACTCAAGTTTTCCACTTACCCGGTCTTCTCAACGCAGCCTGCACACTGAACGCATCTGAGCACGCTCTTACAGTGTTCGCGCCAGACCCCGCCCCGCACCAAGTAAATCAGAACCACTGGGAGAAGGACTCGCGCGTTAGGGTTTCTAAAGCTCCCCAAGGTGATTCTAAAGTTCAAGGGTAGTTGGGAACAAATGACCTGGGCCAGGGGTCAGCAAGCTTTTTCGGTCAAGGGCCGTATTGTACATATTTTAGGTTTTGTGGGCATTTAGTCTGTCCCACCTGCTCAGCTGCTGCGCTGGCACAAAAGTAGCCGCAGACACGACATAAATGAGCATGTGTGGCTGTGTTCCCATACAGCTTTCTGTAGGAACACTGACATTTCAGTTTTATGTAACTTTTCCACGTCGCAAAATCACCTCCATTTGATTTTTTGTCAATCAGTTAAAAATGCAAAGCCCATCCTCAGCTTCCAGGCCACACAAAAACAGATGGCTGGCCGGGTCTGGCTGAGCCCCAGTTTTCTGACCCCTGACCTACACTGCAGATTGAATCGACCTCTCGATCTTTTCTCAGAACAACATTTGCTCAGTGACACATTCAACCAGTCCTAGGAAAGATTCCCTTCAAAGCAGGAGTACCTTCAGATTCAAGCTGGTCCAGGCCATATGGGGCAGCTGTATTAACAAGGCCGATGGACGGAACAAGGGTTCTTCTCTCAGAGGACGCCTCGGAATCAGACAGCGCTGGAGAAACGCTGGGCGCCTCCTCCGTTATTCCGGGGGGTGTCACTGGAGAGCCGAAAACTGGTGTGATCCACTCCTCCTTGGGCCCTGTGACGGTGTCCTTTAGGTCTGCCAAATGCAAGAGACAGGACTTGACCCAAGGATGATCACTATGGGAAGCGTGCACTTGTGCTTTTACTTTTCAAGCAAGAAATCGTTCGGGACACTTAGACCAGCGCCCCTCCCCCACATTAGCCCAGCTACAGGACAATGCCATTTTTATAAAGTTAAAAATCAACTAAAACTTTTAAATGTATTATTTTAGGAGCAAATATAGATGCAATAAAACTAAAAGAAAAGGAAGTCAAGGAGACGATGAACACCACATTGAGGATGCTGTTAACAGTCAGAGGAGGAAGGGGTTGAGGTGAGAAGGGTCATGGGGTTCCATGTAGGTTACTGACAAGGCCCTTCAGGCATTTGTGGGGAGCAGGATTAGAAGGTATTTATTACATTGTTAAAAATAATTCCATTAATGAATAAAAGCAGGTATTACTTAGACCAATGTTAAGACAAACACAGGAGATCCAAAATAATTAGGTAATAATTTTGTAAAAGTTACAAAAGTCACCCTGGCTGGTGTGGCTTAGTGAACTAAGTGCTGGCCTGCAGACCAAAGGGTCATTGGTTCAATTCCCAGTCAGGGCACATGCCTGGGTTGCGGACCAGGTCCCCAGGAGGGGGCGCACAACAGGCAATCACACATTGAAGTTTCTCTTCCTCTCTTTCTCCTTTCCTTCCCCTTCTCTAAAAATAAATAAATAAAATCTTAAAAAAATAAATAAAAGTTACAAATGTTAAAAGTTATTGACAATAGTTTTTGTCATTCTGATGATCACTCCGATTTGAAGACTTCACTGTCTTTAAGATATCAGAGCACCTGAGGGCCTCCGATATAGAAAGCAACTTGTACACATTATTTTAAACACTTAAAATAACCTGTAAGGCAGATAGGCATCATTTAGAGATGAACAAACCAGGCTTGGAGACATTAAGACACTTATTTGAGGCCACAATAGTAGTGAGGACCAAAGCTGGGATTCACAACCTCGGCCTCGCTCTCTTCACCTCACCCCTAGCAGCCCCAGTTGTCAGACTAGGACAGAGGTCTCAACAGGTGAGGTCTGGCCTTCTCCCGTCCCTGAATTGGGCCACCAGGAGATTCTTCTTAGGCACTAACCCCTCATTCTTTGAGACTATGTGACATCTCTTCAAGTAAGCATTCGTTTACCTTTCCTGTTCACCGCCAGGTGGGGGGGGTGTGTGTACCCTGATGACAGGGCCATCTGCCTCTCTCATTCTATTCTTATCAATACATAGAAAAGATCCACCCCCGTAACACCGAGTCCAATTCTCTCCCTTACAGACCTTCCACGGCGGGAGTAACTTCGAAGGACAGAGGTGCGGCTGTCGGTGAAACTGTAGTGGCCAGAGTCTCCCACCTTCTCGACAGCTGAGTGACACCCGGAGCATCAGACGTGGCTGAGGAGGACCCTTTTCCTTCTGCAGCCTCACCATGTTCTCCGGTAACCTGGAGGGTGGAAACCTGCTGCTCTGGTGTCACCAGTGATAGAGCGGCTTCTGCTTCTTGAGCAGCTGTCGTCATCTCCTGAGTGATGGTGTCTTAAAAAAAGGGAAACAACATTGTAAAATAAATCAAGTTCCTATAATTTAAGAAGTCACTGTGTAGTTCATAAATTGAAGGAAATATCAGAAAGCTATTTCAGGGAATGGGAAGGCAAAGGGATCACTTAGAAACAAAACGCCAGTAAAGAAATGTTCTCAGCGTTGCTGCTTCCAGGAGTAGTAACTCAATCTAAGACAGAGATTAAGAAGCTAATATAAAATAAACATAAGATAAAATCTAAACAAAATAGGAAGATCAACAGCTGAGCTCCCTCTAATGAATATCAACATAATCAGTTTGTTAAGAAACAAATTATACAGAACTAAGTTACAAGCAGAAATTTTCACATTGGCATTTTGGAAAGTTAGCATTTTGAATTAAAAGGATAATAACTCTAATAACTAATATTTACAGAGTTTTCATTACAAGCCAAACACACAAGAAGCTAAGTACATGGTGGACATTATCTTATCTTCTCCTCCCATATGTAATCAGGGGAAGTAAGTACTAACATCATTCATGGAAGCCAATCATCACAGCGTTCGAGAATGCAGGTTCCAGAACTAATTTGCCTGGGTCTGGATTCTGACTCAGTCACCTAGGAGCTGTGTGACCATGAAAAAATTACTTAACATCTCTGGGACTTGAGTTTCCTCTGCTGGGAAGTGTAAATAAGAGTATCTTTCTCACAAAAGATACTATTAGAGTAGTTGACATAAGAGATGTTACAAAGATTAAATTACATAACACATGTAAAACCCTTGGAACATGCCTGGTACTTGGTAAGTATTTAATAAATATCAGCTATAATTACCTGTTTTAAAAACAACTTAGGTTTAAAGAAGCTAAGGAACCTGCATCAGCTTACATAGTCAAGTGCTAACAACCACAGGGCTGACTATGCCTGCTGATAGATGAGCGACTAAAGAAGCTGTTCATACACGCACACATACACAGGGAGATACTCCTCAGCCATGAGAAGGAAGGACAATCTGCCATTGCTCAAGGCACAATCTGCAGATCATGAAAGAGAATGAAACAGACCTATGGGGAAAATGTGTCTATCCAAGGTCCCTTTCTTTATATTATAATACCCTCAAAAAATTATTAAAGATTATTTATAATGGTCAATATTTGCCCCCTTTTTAGGGAGGAACTATGCTGCAAATTTTAAATACTGAGCCACTCTTAAAACTTCATTTCTACAAGACCCTGTTATCTCTCTTTTTTAAATACTAATTCTAGGTCCATAGCATATTAGCAAGCTCAGTACACCATGCAATAAAAAGGCAGTATTCTAGGAACAGCTGAAAAGGTTTTCTTTAAGTTTTTTTAATGACATTGTGGTACTTCCTATGTTTGTAGGCTTTTCAATATAAACAATTCCTTTTCTTGGTCCCCCTTCAGTTCAGATTATTTTTTCTTTTGAATTGAAGAGGTTTTTACATTTGATGGATCAATATACCTGGTAAAAAGACAACGTGAGTTACAGTAAGGTCTTACATAGGCTTCATATTTGCACTTGGTACCATTGTTTAAGTTTTACTTTCTTTTTCCAATGAGATCATAAATCTCTTGAGAGTCAGGAATCACTGCCCTTTTTATGTCTCCAGCACCTAAGACAATGTTCTGCCATAAAAAGATAGTAATGTATAGTTGTATCATTAAGTAGTAAACATGCTTTATGTTGCCGTAATTTTTGAAAGCATAATAAACACTTTTGAGAACAAATATGTAAAAATAAATGTTATCTATGCTCATAGTTTCATGAAATAAGAAGAAATATCAAAATCATATGGTAATTTGAATAACTGACTGCTGTTAGAGAAAGAAGAGTGAAAACCAGAAATAGTAATGGGAATTTTTAAAATAACATTCAGCCCTGCCTGGTGTGGCTCAGTGGACTGAGTGCCAGCCAGCAAACCTAAGGGTCGTCGGTTTGATTCCTAGTCAGGGCACATGCCTGGATTGCAGACCAGGTCCCCAGTTAGGGGAGTGTGAGAGGCAATCGTGCATTGATCTGTCTTGCCCTCTCTTTCTCCCTCCTTTCCCCTTCTCTTTAAAAATAAATAAACTTAAAAAAATAAAATAACATTCAAAGTTTCTATACATTTCTCATTCTTTCTACTTCTTTTTTAAAAATATTTTATTTATTTATTTTTAGAGAGAGGGGAAGGGAAGGAGAAAGAGTGGGAGAGAAACATCAATGTGTGGTTGCCTCTCATGAGTCCCCTCCTGGGGACCTGGCCTGCAACCCAGGCATGTGCCCTGACTGGGAATCAAACCGGTGACCCTTTGCTTCACAGGCCTGTGCTCAATCCACTGCGCTACCCCAGCCAGGGCCTTTCTACTTCTTATAGGGATAAAATACGATAATTATTATAGACTACTTTTAAAACCTGCTCTTCAACTGAACCAGCTGAAGAACAAGCTGAATCAGAAGACTGGTAAACTTCCCTGGCTAGTGCAGCTAAGCGGATTGAGCACCAGCCTGCAAACCAAAAGGTCACAAGTTTGATTCCCAGTCAAGACACATGTCTGGGTTGTGGGCTTGGTCCCCATTTGGGGGCATGTGAGTGGCACCCGATCAATGTTTCTCTCCCTCTCTTCCTCCCTTCCCCTCTCTCTAAAAATAAATAAATTTAGAAGAATGATAATCCACTCATCTGTTGATAATCCCCCCAAACACCAAGAAATCCCTGCATATCCTGAAGTAGTCCCTAGGACCTAAAGTGGTTGGCATGAGCTGCTTACTTCTGAAAAATACTTATAACCACCAGAAAATGGGTAGAAATGTTTTTGGCTACTCTCTATTATTGTCAATAATCTCAATTTTGCACATTCTTTTTAATACCATGGCACCAAAAATTAAAGTGAAAGGAATTATTTCACTGTTCCTCCCTCTATGAAGGACATATAGAAGCTGTTTGATTAACTTGGACAATGCAGGCAGTCACATTGGATAATTCCGGTCTGAAAGGTTCTCTACCTTCATTTACTCATCCATTGAACCAGTTTTTATTGAGCACCTATTAGGGGCCAGATATGATGCCATATTCTAGAAATAAAAAGTAGTTGCCTGTCAAAAAACTATCTAAGTGAGGCAACTAAAACTATGTTTGGAGCATATTCAATAATCAAAATAATCATCAGACAATTACCAAACTCATTTTACTTTTTAGGCTGCATTAATAGAAGCTAAAGTAAGTATATTACATAGGAATCGTGGATTCAATTGTGCAAGGAATAATCTGGAACTCTATGGCTTCATGCTCCAGGAATATCTTAGGTGTCACAGAGAATCGGAGTAAACTTCTTGTTCTGTCACATCCAATGTCTTCATGGTCATGTGAACCCAACTCTCTTCACAGAACTTAAAAACCAACTTCTAAAAAATGTCTCTGGAAGCTTCTGTGAAAAGTTACATTATACTAGGTCTTTCAGTCCTTCAAGAATGAATTGGACATGTTAAATTCAATCTTTTATCACTTTAATTCAATCCAAAGACACTTTATAAAACACATTACTAATTTGATATTTTCCATTAATTAATCTACTGAGCAGAAGTAGCAAGCTGTGTGGATTCCAAAACAGTTCAGAATGAGCATATGCACATTCCACTGGTTCTTCCTCCCGGGGCTGTCATCTAACCAAACACACATAATAAAAGAAAACTATTCTCCATCAGCAACAAATGTAAACCTTGTCAGCTCACAGCATTCACAGATGCAAAGGCCAAGAGGAAGCGTAAAGTGCAGAATCAAGACAGCAGAGAAGGTTTTTCTGTATTGGTTTCCCCCGCTTTTATTTCTAGATGAACTTCTCTTTGGTAAACAAAGTCAAAAAACTTACATGGCCAATACTGTGAGATAAGCATTTACCTAAAGCTTTTTGGAAAGAAATGTCAGGGATAGGAGTATTTTTTACAACAATATGTAAGTAAGTATCTTACATTGTTTATTATACCACTTAAACATATAGCTAATGTATATACTTACTTACATGTTTTCATAATAAGATGTTTGAAAATTATTAATTCTGTGTGAGGGTTTCTAAGCACAGATGACACGGTGGCTCAGACAGACCTCCGTGGTTTGGAGGCTGCCCTTGGCGTTGCAGTGTGTTCAGCAGGGTCCTTGGCCTGTCCCCCTGGATGCCAGTGGTAGCTCCCCTCGGTGGTGACAACCAAAACTGTCTGCAAACATTGCCAAGGGATGAGGTGGGGGAAACACACTGTTCCCAGTTAAATACCACGGGTCTATAGGCAGGAGTTATATTTTGATGTAATATTTATTAAAATGTATTTTTTTATTTAATTTTGCTTGTCGTTGACATTTAGATGACTTGTTTTTTTTGAGCAGACCCAAAGTAATGTTAATGCAAATAACAAAAGGAGTTCACCTGTCTCCACCAATAGCCCCTCAATGAAAGGAGTACAGTACTTTCTAAAAATGTGCTTAAAATGCACAAAATACAGTTCCCTCAAATACAGTGGTCATCAGTAATCTATTCGGTTCTAGCGATTCTTCCTGGCTGTCTCACCGGATTTTCTTTGTCGCTGTTGTTCTCGGATACCCGATAATAAGCACCAGGCGAGGGCCTGCGGGGAAGGAAGCCGGATATTTCACCCCTCCCGCCAGCACCTCCTCCCCGCCTCCCCACTGCATGTCACACCTCAGGGGGAACAGCCGCTCTCCTGTTTCACGAAACCCTGGCATGGCAGATGGATGTGGGCACTGAGTCCCACACACTTGTGGCCACCAGCCAGGACAACACATGGGGTCATTTCAGATTCCACAAGCCCCTGATGTTTTAGGGAAGGAAATTCACACATTGCTTGGGGATTAGGATTCCCAGATTTCCGGCTCTGAGGATTGTTCGTTGCCATTGTCACTACCAGGAACTACAGAAAACCCATCTGGATAGAACACTTGGAGCACTTTAGGCCCATCTTCCTCCAGAGGCACACTAGCATCCTGTGAAGCCCGGGGTGCGACTCCCACTCCCGCTCACCATTCAGCAGGTTCCCATGGAGGCAGGAGGTGGCACAGATAAGTTACTTATAAATTGTCACCTTCAAAAAATAAAACAACACCTAAAACCCATATGATGTTATATGTCGATTATATTTCAATTTTTGAAAATAATAAAACCAAATTAAAGCATTCCAAATTAAAGAAAGCTTGCTTTTGTTTCTTTTACCTTTAAATGTATTTCTCAGTGGTTGATGAGCCTCATGTTCTGAGGTGGAAACAGTGGTCTCTAAGAAAAACACGGCACCGTTTTCCTTGGTGGATTCCATGAAGTCTGCAGTATTTTGAAACAGGCTTACAACAGAGGCTTTCGTATCTTCCATCGAACTTGTGGGAGTAAAGGAAACTTGATCATTGAAGGTGGATGATCTCCCATCCCCTTGTGCTGTGAGCAGGGTTGTCCCCGTGTGCATTTCCTCTTCAGGCAGCCCAAGACCCGTATGTGCCACTTCTGTGAGAGGTTCATCCCTTTCCATGGCTTCCATGCCACTGTCGGTTACTGGGGCTGTCAGAGACATTCCCACTCCCATCTGAGTCTCTGTACTGTCTCCCAGCTTTGGGGTCTTTATCTGGCTCACACTCTCTAATTTGGTGTCATCCCACTCGTCACTCAGGGCAGAGGCAGCTGGAACAGCTGTGCTGACACTCGCTGTGACTTCTGGGGCCCCTAGCAGGCTGTCAGTTTCCAGCTCGACACTCAGGGTGTACTCGGAGATTGCAAGCCCATGCCTGGTGGCAGTAGCCTGGGTATTATCAGCTGTCATCTGCGAAGGCTTCTCCCTATCAGGCGTGAGGCCTCCAGGCTCAGTGCCTGCTACAGGCTCAGCACCAGGAAAAGAAGTCGTCCTAGGATCTGTGTCTGCTTCAAATTTCTCAGTCCTTGGATCGGTGGGTAGTATTTTGTTAGTATTCACATAGGATAAAGATGAATATCCCAAACTAATGCTCCCCTGACTTTCAGTTGTAAACAACTGATTATCCACATACTTCAAAAAACCTTGTGTTGCTTTTGTGGTCCCTTCTACAATGGGCTGAATATTGGTACTATCAAACAGTTCCTCCTTCTCATCGATATTCTGAGAAGCAGTGGCCGTGATAGGGTTGGTTACCATGGCCTTGGAAAGCAGCGTTTCAGGAGGCATTCTCTCCAGCTGGCTGGAACCAAACGCGTCTTCCCCTGCTCCGACCACTGGCTCAGAAGTCGTGTCAACACCAAGGCTATTAGGCTGCAGGAGCCCAGCGCCTACAGAAGGCGTTTCTTTGTTTATAGTGAATACTTTACTTAACGGCACTGCTGATGGTCCTGCTAACACTATCCTTGGGTCTTCGGAGACCACTGGTTGGAAAGAGCCCTTGGAAGTGACGGAGCTATTTTCTAGGTCATCCACGTTTATCTTCTCAGATGGAACTCCTTTTTCACTGACATGCGCTGCTTCCCTTCTCTCCACTTTGGGGAAGGCCAAACATCGTGCGGCAAAGCCGAGAAGCAGAAGGCTACAGAAAGCCAGGCAGACGTGCGGCCCAGCTGGTCTTCTCATAGTGGAGGGGGAAGGTGCACATACAATGGCAGAGCTGACGATGGCGGTAACTGAGTCCTGCAGAAAAGCAAAGCATATCCAACTGTCATATAAATACATTGTGTAAAGAAGCCCCCTTTGAATTAAACCGTAAGTAAAATAACCTCCTTGACTTCATGCTCAGAAATGGTACGTAAGAGAGAACCGTCCTATTTCTTTGTACCTTTGAGACAGGAATAACCCAGTTCATTCTTCCCTGCTGAATTCTGCAGCTGATTCAACTTGATGCTCTCTAGACAAAGGCACACATAGTTCAAGTACGCACTTCATTGCTTCTTAAATACCTACTTGAAATAAACTACCCCTAAAGTCACATTTGCAATATTCTCCCCAAATTCCTCTATTAGTCACGTAGTTAAATGACTGCAGAATGGCTGGGACAGCATTTACTTACATTACATTCAAAGAACTTTTTACGTATATTTTATTTTTAAGTATATTTAAAAACTATTAAGTGTGATCATAAGATACTGAATGCCAGTTACATTCAAAACTTTTAAAATACATATAAATTATTTTCAATTAAGTTGTCTTTAAAATGCTTGACTTATTTCTTTTCTCTGCATCAAACATAAAAATTATAAGTGAAACCTTCAAGTTCAAAATGGGATTAGAAAAGTTAAAAGAATTAATGCAAGTATTTATTAAAAGAAAAAACATTTTAAGAGAATCAAAATGCATTTTAAATTAGCAGTCTTTACTGATTACATATTATTGTAGTATTAAGAGTCACTGCATTTTTTAAAAAACTACTCACACTCTCATCACTATTAAAACTATATCAAAATTGATAATTTTACCCAAAACATAAGGGTTTTGGTTCTTATTATCTATTCGGCTAAGTAAGGCCCTTTCTTTTCCCACCATCAGAAACTTCTCAGATGCAGCAGATTTTCTAGAACATTAAACCTAGGAAGGAAAAGTCTAAAATAAAAAAACTTCTCTTTATAAAAGTTATACCTTTTCTTTCTTTCATGTCTAGTCATTCAACTATCTGGTTTAAGCATGTGACGCGCACACATAAAGTGTAAAAATTTGCATTTTCATAAGGCCTTTCCCCCTTAAGATGTTCAAAGCTTTCACATTTTTATCTCATCTAGTCTTGCAGATCCTTTTGAGACAGGGTGAAAGTCAAGTCCTTGGCCCTAGGTAGCTGCTGGGGGGGCGGGAGGGGAAAGGCCGAATTTTTCTACACAAGGAAAGAGGAATCCGTGAATTCAGAGCTGTGGCATCCTGCCGAACTCCCAGCACGGCATGAAGGAATCATCTCTGGAGCAGACCCTCCAGCCCCACTCCAGCCTTCAGACAACTATGCCCCAACTGACACCTCGACTACAACTTCTTAGGACACCTTGAGTCAGAACCCCCCGGTTGAGCTATTCCCAAATTCCTATCGCACAGAAATGGGATGAAATCATAAACATTTGTTGCCACCAAGCTGGGAGGTAATTTGTTACCTAAAAGCTTGAATCCACAGCAGTTCAGGAAAATACAGAAACGGGCTGGTGTCATGAGGTGTCGTAGTGGCAAGTGTGGAAAAGCAACAGCAGTCAGAGACGGTAAACTGAGCAGCAGCAGAACATAGACCAGAGGCGACTAGGAGAAATGCAAGCCCCCGCCCTCCCCCTGCCAGGAGGCCTCAGAGATCATGAGAGAGATGTGAGATTTTCCCATATGCAGGATGAAGGTTTGAACCAATTTTATGTAAATATTAAATTACATACGGGTAGCTAGCATTGTTTTAAAAGGAGAGAATACAGGAAATATATTTGACAAGGAGGAAATTGCAAGAGCCAAGGCATGTCAGCATTCTGGACATTAGTTATCACTACAGATGAGCCAAAACGCATCCCAGTTCATAGCCAGGCACCAGATTTGGTACTAGCAGTTGCCCTGTCACCTCTGTTTTCCTTCCTTAATACAAAAATCCATGGCAGCAGTAAAGACGAGTGCCCACAGTTGATGACATTACACGTTCAGATATCTGCAGACAAGTTGAACTATGAAACGCTATGCAGTGGGAGATATGTACAAGCTACCGATCTCTGGTTCACTTCTGACCTGTTCAGAGAGCTGCCTTTTACAGAACAATCATTTTTCCCAGAAGATGGAGGGTGTGGCCTAAAAGCTTAAGCTATGAAATCTTACACTTCTGGATAGAAACCTGAAAAAAACAACAACAACAGGCCATCCTGGTGGCAGTAAAGTTCAGAGGGTCATGGACTAGTGTCAGAAGGATGACTCCTGAAAGCCGTGGGGATGTAAAGTACAGCACAACACAGGGAATATAGGAGCCAAAGGATACGTATGCGTGACCATGGACATGGACAACGGTGTGGGGATG
>PVKM010040694.1:0-13368 GCA_004027735.1 Carollia perspicillata
GTGGCACAGGGAGGAGCCAGAGCGGCCCCTGGTGGCGGCGCTGGCTCTGGCGCAACTCAGAGGCATCTGAGGGGCTCCAAGTGCAAGTCGAAGAGGCGAACAGACAGTCCCTGCCCCGACTAGAGGGCAGCTCAGGACGCAGACGTCAGGGGTCGGGGGCCCGCCTTTGCCCAGTCTGGAGACTGGACAGTCAGGTCCGATGAAGCAGGTGGGCTCCATGCCAGGCGAGTGAGGGGCCTGGGTCGCCGGCCGGCCCTCGGCCCGCCCAGCGAGGAGGCCGTGCAGCAGCGGTGCGGGGCAGGGCCGTCGGTGCTCCCGCCCAGGGCGTGCAAGGGGGGTTCCAGGTGTGCGTTTGCTGTTTGCGGAGCTCTCATCCCCCACGGAGCAGGTTTCTGGCTGATGGGGTCACTAACTCACTGGGAATGCACGTGGCGGACCTTTCCTGGCTGTGAATGGTCATTTCTCACTGGCCTCTCACTGGCCGTGGGTGCGGAGCCTGAGGAGCAGGCACGAGTCCAGAGCCCGCTGCATCCACGTGGTTGTGGAGAAGAGGCCGGACACTGCTGCGGCGAGGCAGCACGAGGTCAGGGCTGGCCAGGCATTGCCCCGCTCCCTTCTCAGAGACTTGGGTGGTTTTGTGTCCTCTGAGTCCATTTTTACATCCTGGCTGAGACCCGGAGCAGCACCAGATACTCACAGGGACACCAGGGTCACATGGGCTCAGGTTTACTCATCACAGTGCGGGTCACACACTTCCCGCAGAATGCCAGGGCTCTGCCTTTCACCCACGTCTGCACCAACAAACTTCCGTTTAGGATTTCAAAATCCTAGAATTGGGAGATGTGGCCATCAATCCAGTTCCTTCGTTTGATAATGAGAAACTAAGACTAAAAGTGTCCAGGATTCTTAGCCCAGTGCTCCGACCCTTGAAATGTGGCAGTGGCTCATCACGGGGCCTGCTGAGGTCTGGCCGGTTTGGCTTCGGGATCTGTCACTCACAGAGTGCCCTGGCTCGTGAGGGGACACAGAGCCTGGCACTTGTTTATGTTCCTGGGACCTAGAAACACTGCACAATACTCAGAACTTAAAGGGCAGAAGAAAGAGGAAAACCGGGTTCTCCTCTCAGAGTGTGGAGTGTATTAGAAAATGCAAAAGGCAAGAACGTGACAGCCCGTGTTCCCTCGACTGTGCAGCAGTCTGAGGAGGGACGGGCCTCGCGGCTGGGACGTTTCCGCCACGAGGACTGGATTCCTGAGACCTGGATTCCTGAGACGGACGTTCCTGCATACTCCCCCGGGATACGAGGAGCACGGTTTACCCCGGGGGCGCGCCTCGGGGACAGGAGTTCACCCCCTGGTGAGACAGGTGGGCGTGCGCACACGCTCCTGAGACAGCGGCCAGAGACGTGGGCAGTGGGGTGCCCTCACCCCCACAGCTCGGGCGGAGACGGCCCCGAGGAAGCAGGTCTAGCGCGTCTGCCGACCCCGTTTCAGCTCCACCGCCGTCTTCCACGCGGACACGCAGTTGGAGAGCAGTATCTCCTCTGGGAACTGAGCTTCCATTTCAGGCAGAACGTCACCGTCTTTAGTTTCCATGTAACTTACTAGAGTGTCCCTCAGGCTGAAAAACCAAGGAACAGGAGATGGCGTTTTGAGTAGTCTGCGAGATAACCTACGGACACGGTCCGCTGTCACCTTTCCAAGCCATCCACAGGGCCAGGTGCTCCTGAGCCCAGGGGTAGTGAGGGTGGGCTCCAGGCCCCGCAGGACCCAGTGAGAGGACGGGGACCGGCATCCTGGCTGCGGGGTGCTGGGACACCTGCGGCTGCCGACGTGCAGCGCACGCACTGCAGGGTGGAGCCGGCCCTGAGGAGGGCCCTCGGCCCGCTCTGCGCACGACCAAGGGGGCCTGCTGCACAGAAACAACGCCTGCTGCTCCAGAGCAGAAGCTTCTCCGTCCCCTGGGACAGGTGTCGCAAGCTCTCTAGGAATGGGCTCTTTTTCCCAGAGCCAAAGTCCAGGGTAGTGAGACTTGTGAAGAAACAAACAAAACAGAGACAGCCCTGGCTGGTGTGGCTCAGTGGACTGAGTGCTGGCCTGTAACCGGAAGGTCACTGGTATGATTCCTGGTTGGGGCGCATGCCTGGGTTGGGGGCCAGGTCCCCAGTTGGCGTGCCAGAGGCAACCGCACACTGATGTTTCTCCCCGTCTTTCTGCCTCCTTCCCCTCTCTAAAAGTAAATAAAAATCTTACAGAAACCCCCAAAGATACAAATGCAGACAGGTGTAAGCCACACAGCCTAACGTAGGACACCAGTGACTGTGTGGTGTAGTGACAACTGGCGGCCGACTTGCATCTGGAAACCAGCAGCGTGACACCCCTGCCTCACACCACACCTAACGGTGAACTGGCTGACCGAACACGTGCCGCGTTCAACTCCAGGAGCGCAGGAAGAGACGGTGGACTGCCTCACAACCTGCATCTGCGTTCCTGCAGAGAGGCTTTCTGGAAAACACTGCCAGGTTTGGCTTGGTGAGGTTCCACACCGAGGTGGCGCATTCTAACGTAACGCATAAAAGGTTAATCTTAATTCTCAAGATTAAGGAAAGCAGTCCCCCCCAAACCAGCAAACAAAGGATATCGAGAGGCAATCAGAGGAAGACGCACCACGGCTGGAAAACAGGAAGCTGCCTCGGCCTCACCAGTGGACAGGAAACCCTGAGTGGAAACGGGACACCGCCTCCTGGCCGTCAGATCGGCAGGAGTGAGAGAGACGGGTGCCGTCCAGGGGTGTGCACCTCACACTGCACCGGGGAAGGCTTTCCCGTGAAATTTAAACCGAACACCATTTTGACTCAGTCTGTCCACCTGTTACGATGAGAATGTCACTTTGGCCCTGGCTGGTGTGGCTCGGTGGATTGAGTGCTGGCCTGTGAACCACAGGGTCGCTGGTTCGATCCCCAGTCAGGGTGCAGGCCTGGGCTGCGGGCCAGGTCCCCAGTGGGGGGCTCGTGAGAGGCAACCACACTCTGACGTTTCTCTCCCTCCCTTCCCTTCTCTAAAAATCAATAAAGTATTTTAAAAACGTGACTTTCGTAATAATTTAAAAAGTTCCAATAGAGATCGAAGCTCCCAGAGCCAGTCCTCGGGTGCCCCGTCAGCGGTAACAATGGGAGCTGAGCTCGGCCCGGAGGCTCACAGGCCTTACCTCCAGCTGGGGTTGAAGTCCTGCGCGGTTTGGGGGTCCTTCAGCTTCAGGACCATCAGCTCGTGGAGCTCCAGGAGGAAGGTGTGCAGGCCGCCCTGGTTCAGGAAGGTGCGCAGGAGCCTCTTGCCTTCCCGGCCGAGCTCGACTCGGTAGTCGGCACCGATCTCCCGGAACGGCTCCTGCAGTGGAGGAGCAGCAGGTGAAGGGGGCCCGGGGAGCAGGTGAAGGGGGCGGCGCGCAGCCCGCTGGAGAGCAGGAGGCGGGACTCACTTTCCTGAGGCGCAGCTGCTGCTCAGACTTGTGAGCGGAGAGGAGCTGCCAGAGGGCGACGACGTGCCTCAGCTGACACCTGTGCAGGGCCTGCGGGAGGAAGGGGCTCCTCAGGAGACGGGCAGCTGCGTGCTCTGCGGTCGGGGCGCTGCCGCAGCACCTCAGGGCCCAGGTGTCGACCAGGGTGCAGGTGGCTGGTGCCCTTGGTCACACCTGTGGCACCCGCCCGACATCTCGTCTTCCGAGCGTGCCTCTGCCTGCGCCTCCAGGGCCTGTTCTGCCCGCAGGCAGAGAGGCCAGGGCAGGGGCTGTCTGGACTGATGCTTTCTGGGGTGGCGTGGCACCTCGTTGGAAGCGAGGCCTGAGAGTGAGAGGCCCACCTTTAGAACCTGCTCCGTCTGATCGCATATTCGCAGCTTATCCCGGATGTACACGATCATGTCCATGTCCGGGTCCCCACCAGCTGTGCTCAGAAACCCCAACGTGACTTCTGTGACAGAGAGAGCTTCACAGGCGTCACTGTGGGACTGCAGCTGCCCGCTGATGGCGCTGAGGGCAGTGTTGGGGAGGGGGACCTGAGAAGTCAGAAGCAGGGCGGGTCCGTGGGTGGCTGTGCCTCACGCCCATCGTCACCGCCGAGGCCACAAGCCAGGACCAGCTCTGACGAACCGTGCTTCCTGAGTGTCGGTGGTACCCCAGCGGTTTTACAGACACAGATGGCAACTCAAAGCATCTGGTGAGGACATGCCATGGAGAGCACACGTGTACACACACAGTCAACACATGCAACACCGACGCCACACACCCCCCCGCCCCAATCAGGAGAGGAGGAGCCACCCAGGTCCTCCGGCCTGTGACGGCACACGTGGCTGCGACACCAGCACCAGGAAGCCGATGCCGCGAGATCGCACTCTGTCACGCTCAGCGAGAAGACTTGGGGCTCACTGTCCCGCTCGCCCTCCGGAAGGAGCAGTGGGCTCCAGGAACAGAAAGTCTCGGGCGCTCGAGGCAAACCCCTGGCATGTGAGCAGCCCCTGCCAGCAGAGCCCTCCGCGGAGCCGGCACTCAGCAAGGGCAGGCCTGCGCGTGCTCACCTGGGGCACCTTGTTCCTGATGCTGGTGAAGAGGTGCTCGTAGTTCCAGTCGCGTCTGCACACCAGCGTGGGCAGCCCCCGGAGGGTCAGCCTGGGTTTGCCCTGGAGCAGGCGGCTGGTGAGCTGGCGCTGGATCTTCTCCAGGTCGAGCTCCTGCAGGCTCTCGCCGCCCTGCTCCACGCGGTACTGGCAGTTGGAGAGGACGAGTGGGGTCAGGTCACGCTCCACCTCGTAACTGATGACGTGCAGGTCTGTGACCTCCGAGGCGTCGACAGAGAAGCTGAGGGTGCAGAGACAGCGCTCAGGGCCCGGGCAAGGGCGCGGCCAGCACCGCTCGACAGGAGCCAGGTCCCACTTGCCGTGACCTGGGAGCACCGGCAAACCTCCAGGTGGCCATGAACTTAGACCTATCAGTTGAAACTGTCACTTACTGATCCTGAATTTCTGATCAGTGGAACAAGTCACCCTAGGGATGGGCGTCTGAGCGGAGGAAAGGACATGCAGCTCTGTGGGCTCCCGAGAGCGGGCCGGAGGGGCCCTGGTCCCACGGCCTCAGAAGGGACCCCCTGGCCTGGGGGGCCGCCACCCCTGCAGGCTCCCACTCACTGGGTGTCTTCCTCGGAGAACTTGGCCACCGCGTGCACCACTTCGTTGTGCAGGCCAATCAGGTAGCTGGCCAAGGCCGTGGAGCAGAGGCCCAGGCCCCGGCGGCGGGGCAGAACGACCTCCAGCGGGGAGTCCAGGTCCAGGTCGGCGCTGCAGTAGTCCTTGGGCAGCTTGATTTCGCCTTCAATGACAGGGTCCCTCTCAGGCAGAGGCGGCCACTCTGCGCTGCTCCGCACCCAGCAGCAAGGCCGGGCCGCCCACGGTGGGAGCAGGCAGGCGTCTCGGCCCAGCAGCGCCGGGCCCAGGGACACTCTGGGGTCCCGCCCCCGGCCCTCGCACGTGCCGCGCAGTTCCAGAGGGTCCCCACCTGTTCTGTTTCCAAAGGACAGACCCCGGAACTGAGGGTTTATTTTTCTGGCCACGTGATTTCACTGTGCCAAACCCTCCACCCAAAGACCGGTTCGGAGTTCATGTAGCACAGCACTAGGTGACAACGGGGACTGAGGACAGGGCTGTGAGGTCGGGCGTCCCCGCAGTGTTTCGTGTCGGAGGGGAGCACACCACTCACCGCGGGTCTCCAGGGACCTCCTCAGCCTGTTCCACACGGACAGGAACAGGGAGAATCTGCCGCGGAGCTGCCGCTTCAGCCCATCTGCCAGACACAGGGCCCTGGTCAAGGTCAGATCAGCGCAGCCCCACACCCACCAGCCACCGCCAGCACGGCCCTGGCCTGTGCCCCCCAGTGCCCCCCAGACGCCATGACGGTGCCACTGCCGACTGAGGGCCCAGCGCAAGGCTGCGGCAAAGCCTGTGCCGTGTGCTGGGGTCCCGGGGGCACCTGTCTTCCTGCTCAAAGCGCACCCGCCCCCCGAGCAGGAGTGCTCCCTGAGCCACCGAATACAGGCTGTCCGGATCTCCAGTGGCCAGAGTCCCACCTGAACTGTGACTTTCGACGAAGCTGCAGATGGACGGGTATGGGGCTTCTGACGCATTCTGAAACCATTTCACGAGGTCCCTCTGGAGGGCCAAGATCTCAGGCAAGAACCTCACCAGCCTCAGCTCTCCTTCCTGGGGAGGGAAGGCCACCCAGTGGATTGTGGAGTTTGCCGAGAACGCGTCACTGGGGACAGAGGCGGCAGGGCTGGCACTGGGTGTGGACGTGGCAAAAACGTGCACCGTGTGTTCTCGCACCTGGTCTGTGTGGCACTTTATCTGTGACCCTTGGGAATGGGGAAAAGGCCGTCCAAGGCCTTCAACCAGCACCTCCCAGAGGCCTGCCCCGGCTTAGCGCGCTCTGTGCCCCAGGAGGGTGGGCTGAGCAGACGTGGGCCCTGCTCTCTCAGGCCCGCACACCCCACACATCTGCCTAGAGTGACAAAGGCCTCTGGGCCCAGGGGCCGGCCGGCCGTGGGTAGGTGGCCGAGAGCAGAAGATCCAGCACCCAGGCCATGGCGCTTGCGTCCCCCGGGTGTCATTCCAAGGCCCTGGCCCTGAGCGCCTCCCGCAGGGCCAGAGCGCAGTCCTAGCGTGGAGCCGCCGGCCGTGAGCGCGTGTGTGTGACTGAGTGGTAGGAAGCCCCGAACCATCTCCCTGCCGGCTGAACTGCAAATGCTGGTCCTGGGGGGGGGCTGGGAGGACTGGGAAGGCTACTGCAGAAAAGTGAAGTTCAAGGGGACCGAAGCCAGGAACAGCGTGTGTTCCTGGCTCTGACTGCGAGACCCTCTGGCCCCGCCCTCCTACTTGTTCAAGGAACGCAGGGACTCGGTTTGGTTTCCGTTAGGCGTTCGGGGTTGAAGGTTTTCACTGAACAGACGTGCACAGATGACCAGCTGCTCCGGGCGCCGGGGCAGGAAGGGGACGGATGCGCCCGGAGAGACTGACCTGCCCTTGCTGAGCAGTGGGTGGAGACTCCCGGGCCGTTCGCTCTGCACAAGGGTCTCAGCCCTGTCCCTGTCCCCCCCAGCAGTGTCGGACCCCCGCCCTTGGCAGGCCGGTCCCACCCTTCATGTGCCAGGAGTCCAGCTCGAAGGGAAGACCAGACCAGCTCAGAGCTGGGGCCTCTGGTCGACGGGAAGTCGGACCGGCGGCCTCAGCGAGGCGCCTCACCTTCTGCAGGAACTTCCAGAGGACGGGCACGGTGTCTCTGCCGTGTCTCTGCTCCACGAGGTTCCAGAGGTGCTCCACGGTGACCCTCGTCCTGCAGCTCCACATCCTGGAGCTGTGGACCACGCTGTCCCGAGGCAGGTGGGGCAGGAATGCCGCTGGGTCTCCAAACACGAGTTTGGCCACCGGGTTGGAGCTGATGCGCTCGTCACAGCGGAGGAGAGCGTTCACCGTCAGGAGAGCTTTCTCCAGGTGCTGGGCGAGGAGAGGGTGTGGCGGGGTGCTGGGCGTGAGGCACGGTCGGGCCGCCTGCTGACCTGCCCAGGGGCGGGGGCGGGCACCCGACCTCCTCGCACCTGGGTCCACCTTCATCGTCATTCACAGGCCCCTGTTAGTGGGGCTGCGTCCCCAGAAAGAACGAGACGCGGACCTGCGTTCTGTCCCCACCCTTCTCCTTCCTGGTGGGCTTGGTGACTCTCGGGCGCGCCCGCACCCACAGGGCAGCCGTGAGCTGCGGTGGTCGGCACTGTTCTGGGGGCTCGTGGGTGGTGGCCTATTTCCCTGCCTCCTGCTCTCCTAACCTGCTGTCAAACGGAGTGGAGAGGACACAAGGTCCAGCTCTTCTGACTCCCAGGGCCTCCGTGGCCTGAGTGCCCGGAGGCCCCAGGACGACCACAGGAGGGTGGTGACCTGGGCCGAAGGCCTGCACATCCTCCCTGGGCAGGGGGACTGAGCACCCAGGCGCTGTGAGGGCACAGGCGGCCGCCATCCCTCCTCACGCACCTCGAGTTCGGGCACGATGATCGCCTCCACACACTTTTCCCAGGAGTTTCTCTGTTCCTTGGTTGACAAGACCTCATCAAAAGGGAAAGACCCTGCAAAGAAAACCGTGTGGGCCCCCCGAGGAACAAGCCCCACAGCAGTCTACGTGGGGTGAACACGAAACAACTGTCCAGCAGCACCGACGTTCCCTCCAGGGGGTGGCTGGATCGGACGGAACCTTCTCCGAAGTAACCTGTGCGTCTGGAACCGGCCGCCGAGGCCACCCCCCTCCCGCTCCTTGTGAGGACACCGCGGGCTCCGACTCCGGAAACTGCAGAGCCTCCATGCACACCCGACCCCCGGGTGCCAACAGCCGGCCTGACTGCGGCTGGTCTTCGCCCAGCAGGGCCGACGCCGCTTCCTGTGTCCCCACCCTCCCCACGGGGCCCTTCGCCGCTCGCCGCCTCGTCTCCCCGGGACCCGCACCCTCTGCGCCGTGCCGACGGCCCGGGCGCCCCTCGCCCCCGCTCTCACCCTGCCCGGGCGGGTGGCGCTGCTCCGAGAGGAGGCCGCGCAGGACGAGGTGGACCGCAGCCGCCGTGTCATCGGCGCTCCTGCCCAGCGTCCTCGTCAGCTGCTCCACGTCCCTGTGGACGTGCCGCTCCAGGAACTCGGCCGGGTCCCCCACCGGAGGGCGGATGATGTCCTTCACGGCCTGCGGGGCAGAGGACACACAGCTGCACGGCCCCGCCGGGAGGGGGCGGGGCAGCCCTGGGCGGGATGGGGGGGGGCTGCGGCAGGGCCTCTGGCGTGGCCTGAGGCCACCAGGAGGCCGCAAGCCGGGTCTGCCTGCTGCCCGGCTCAGGACGAGCAGGGGGCTGTGCTCACCCTTCCCCGAGCCTCAGCCCAGACGCCTGCTGGGCCAGCCTCCCCACTCCCAGGGGTGCCGGAGCTGGTCCCTCAAGGGGACTGGACCTGGACTGGGGAGCGCGTGCACGAAACACCGGAGGCCCAGTGGGGAGGAGGAGGGTGTGCAGAATTCACGCGTGTGCTGGATCGGGTAACAGACGCACTCGCAACCCACTGGTGGGATGGGGACTTGGGGGACGGAAGGGCTCCCGCAGCCGTGGCCGCCGCTCAGGGCGGTGGGGCAGCAGGCAGCACGGGCCACAGTACCTGCGGGCTGTGAGTCGCTCCCAGAAGTAGAGCCAGGTGAGTGAGGAGCCGGGCGAGGAGCAGGACCGCCGGGGACAGCTCCCGGTCCGAGACCGCCGCCGTGCCCTCGGAGGCTGGGCTCCCCAGCACATGGCCAGTCTGAGTTCTGTCTGGGAGGTCTCTGGGAAGAGCAAGAGGAGACACGGTGACGGCCGAGGGCCGTGCCTCCTCAGCTCTCCAGGCACACACCTGGTCCGTGGGGCCCTGAGACCTGGGTCGCACTTCTGGAGAAGGCAGCGTTTGAAGCACGTATCTCTGCGTAGCCCACACTGCTTTCCTAAGAGTCTCCTTCTTTCTAGAACCACCTTCCTGGCTGACTGAAAGCCCACCACCTTCTCAGTAAAAAGTGGCTGCACGAGGTGGCATTTGGTGCCGTCCCTGGGCTTTGTGGGAGGACGGACATCTGGACCCACTTCTTCCACTGACATCACTGTGGGGACAGGAGGCGGCTATGGACGGCCCGAGTCTGGGACAGTTGGCACGGACCTTGGCCTCATTGTCCCAAACCAGAGACTGAGATCCCAGGTCTGGCAGAGGGTTTCCAGACGGCAGGTGCGATGTGACAGACAGGACCTATTGCGAAAACACTGGCGACCCTGGGACACTCGGACGGTGTGTGGAGGTAACAGTCAGACTACTCTAACGTGTGGCTGCACCAGAAAGCCGGGGAGGACGACGAGCTTGGAGAGGGGCCTGCCGCCTGCCTCTGGGCAGCATTTGCCACCGGCCTTGCCTGGTGAGTGGGTGTGGCGGGGTCAGGAGGCCAGGGTCTGGTTGAACCTGAGTGGACAGAAAGACGGAGCACACCTCTACTTTCTCAGAGAGGCAGCATCCGCTCGGAAGCAGGTGCCCGGTGCTCGGCTTTGCAGACTTCCACGACCCTGTGCATCAGGTCGCCCGCTCAGCACGGGGCTCGCCCCGGGCAGGGCACATGCAAAGCGTTGACGTCAACGAGTGTTCACGTCAACCAGTGCTCACGTTTCATCTGCTCTGTGTTCAGCAGCCCCGGTGTCCGAGGACAGATCCAGGCCCTCCTGGGGTGTGGCTACAGGGACTGCGGCCTCAGTGCCCAGCGTGTCCCTAGTCCAGACCCACTGCAGTGGACACCACGCTAAGCACCAGCATATGAGCCGGAACAGAGAACGCCCACCCCGGGGCTGGGCCCGCTCAAAGGAGACCCTCTCACGTACCCAGCAGCAGTGAATCCCGCCTGCGGTCTGTGATTCGTCCCTCCGACGGGCGCGCGGCAGTCGATGCAGAAGCTCTGCTCCATGGGCATGCCGCACTGGGACACGGGCAGACGGCCGTCAGCCCTGCGGCCCCCGGCTCGCCAACGGGCAGACGCACCAGGAGAGCTCGCCCGTGCCCCCGTATCTGGGGCCGGTGTGGGGGGAACAGCGCACGCGTTCCATGCAAATTACGTGGAACGTGGGTAAATCTGGACTTGTTTCTCAAACAGGAGAGACAACTGAAGTCTTCTCCCCAAACAGAAGGGACGCGCGTGGCACCCTCCTTCCCTGGCGAGTCTGTCCCCAGCCCCTGGCGGCCACGGCCCCAGTGTTGCTTCCTGACGCCTGATTGCCACGCCCCCTCAGCACCGTGACGACTGCCTACTTCAGAGCACCTGCTCCCCACTTCCACAGGCTCCTCTGCACCCCTGGGGGATGCGTGGGCGACTGCGACTCAGCTGGGAACAGGCCACGCCCCTCTCAGGTGCCCCGCCCGAAGACCTCCAGACCTGGCGAGGACAGCCAGGCTGGGGACAGCCTGTGCCGAGCACACTTCACGGACGCGGAGGCAGTGGCCTCAGAACGCAGCACCCGTGTCAGCTTCCCCTCCACCTCCCATTCGCTTCCTTACAGAACTCTCATCAGCTCAGGAGCCTGCAGCCGAGCGGGTAGGCACAGACGCTGCCACGAAGGGCCCCAGCCGGATGCGTCAGGACTCAGGGCAGAGGGACGCACAGGTCCTTCCCCACACAGCGCCGAGACTGAGAGCCCGGCGGGCACCCTGGGCTTTATGCAGATGCTCATCTGCAACACCGTGACCAGCCCTCAAGAGTCTGTGTCTTCCTCGAAGGTCAAGACCCTCATTACCCTCCTCCGTGAGCCCCCAAACCCTGCCCCAAGTAGCCACTCACCTCTCCTACGGCGCAGTGGTGACCATTGGGACACGCTGTTGGAAGACAGCAGGGCACTCGTTGGCTGACACCCTTGGCTCAAAGGGACAGCTACTCTCTCCTCCCAGTCCCCCCCCACCACATGGGACAGAGGGCGGTGTCCCGAGCACGTGTGGGAACCTGTCTCTGGGCTGCACTCTACGAAGAAGAGGGGAAGTGGAGCCCAGGCCGGGGCTGCGAGGGAGCAGGGTGGAGAGCGTCTCACGCGCTTCTGTTCCCTGTGACCGCACTGTGTGCCGTGGGCACGGCCTATAGGAGCCTCTGCAGCCAGTGCACAGGGCTGTCTACTCAGGCGCCGGCAGAGTTCCCATCGGGTCAGGGCGGTACTGCTCTGTGTTCTAGTTTCATTCTGAAAGCCTGTCTTTGGGACGAGCACGGGGCTGGCTGTGACTGAGCCTCTGACGTGCTTCCCGGCCCCCTCTCTCTAGACGGCAACTGTCCGGGGACACTGGGGCGGCACCATCTGCACACGGCACCTGCCACGGGGCCCCGCTTTCAGCCGGCAGCTCACACGGCATCAGGAAGCTTGTCAGAGCTCAGAGGACTGTGACCATCTCCGTCAGCGACACTTACTGTACCAGCGGACGCCTTCCAGGCCCTTCCAGTGTCTGGCTTGAGCCTGCAAGTCCTCGGGCATGGTTGGAAGAAACGCCCTCTGAAAGCGGGGGACGGCAGAGCTTGCTTTAGAGAGGGGGCGACAGGTCTCGAGCGGCGGCGGGGCCTTCTGACCTCCCTTCCCTTGACCTCCAAAGCGGTCTGGGAAGGAGACACAACAGCTCTCCGGGTGGCGATGAGCACGGGAAGGTTCTCGCCACTACTGTGGGCTCAGACCAGGGGAGGCAGAGGAGAGAGGCACCCGTGGGACACTCAGGGTCCAGGTTCCCCGCACGGGCTGGGGCAGCCTGCCACGAGGCCGCCGCGCAGTCTCACCGCCATGGTTGCTGGGGAGAAGGCCAAGTTCCTCAGGGGCTCCAAGACTCTGTGTTGTCCGCAGAGGAGGATGACGGCAGCATGAACGGCCATTTCTGTCACTGTTCCCTCAAGGTCGCCGCCACGGGGACGAGCCGTCAGCAGTGGCAGCGCATTGGTCACAAGGGACGTTGCGAAATGTCTCATGTCCTGGGAGAGACTCTGGCTTTGTTCAATGAACTTCCTCAGGGCCCCGCGTTGCTGACAGGAAAACACGTGTCCACGTTACACCGTGTGAAGGAGAAGATCCCGGGACGCAGAGGTTTGCTCCGGCCTCGGTCACGCGTCTCGATACCAAACGCCCAGCCGCGTTGCAGTGAGTGGGGCTGCGTCAAGGCCCCCTGCGGGGATCCCCGGAGACGACAAGCTCCACACACAGGCTCCGCAGCACAGGCCCGAGCTGACCCACCGACACTCCACTTCGGTGAGAAACGGCTTTTGTTCTCGGCGGTAGCTTTAGCTCTAATTCCCACAGCTCTGGGTAAACCAGGAAGTAGCCCCCCGTTGTGAGAGCGGCTGAAACCCCCACCCTGATGAAAACCTGGGGTGTGAATGGAGTGTGTGACCTCTCCGCCGACTCAGAAAGTGCCCCCTGGATGCCGAGGTGCAGACGCTCACCTCGGGGGTGGGATGCAGGCTGGCGTTCCGGGACCTGTACAGACTGGCGACCTCTCGGAACAGCGCCAGCAGCAGGTAGGCAGCCCGGTGCGTCTCGGGGCTTCTGCAGGCCTAGGAGGGGGACACCAAGGGAGGCTGTGCCGCGCGGACAGCTCTGTCCGGGCAGAGGGGTGCGATGCGGCCCCACACCACGGCAGGGGCGGGCGCCTCCCGGGGCACTGGACACCGGGACCCTGCACATCAAGGACGGTCTTCTGGCAATGGCTCCAGGACAGCAGGTTCGAAAGACATTCTGTTACAGTTGGGCCCCTGTGTCCGAAGTCTCAAGACAGAGTAACACAGACC
>PVKM010040695.1:0-13368 GCA_004027735.1 Carollia perspicillata
GGACCCTCCGAGCACAGCCCTGCCCCTCGTCGCCTGCCTCTGCCGTTCCCTCTGCCTGGAAAGCCCTGTCCTCGACATCTCGATGGCTTGGGCCCGTCACTTTCTCCGCGTCCTGCTCAGACTTTACCTCATCCGAAGGCCGGCCCTGACCTGCCATTGTTGGAAGTCAGATCATTGCAGACACACTCTCCGAACATGTTGAGGATCCTTCTCGCCACTTGATTAGGATCTGGAAATGGGCACGTGGCCTGGACCTTCCTTGTTTCTTGGCTGGTAGTTGGCTGAGCGGCTTATGAGGGCACCGAGGCTCAGAGGGGAGGTGCTGGCCAGTGATGGGGTGGCCAGAGGGAGGCACATGTGGCCCCAGAGCCTGGGTTTCCTGACCCCTGCCCTCTTGACCCTTGTGTAGTATGGTTTCATCACTGTCTGTGAGCGGTAAGTCACGGAAAGTCGCTGAGCGTCAGTTTTCTCCTCTGTAAAATGCCGGTGATGCTGCTGCCCACCGACGGGGTTACTGCGAAAAGTTAATGTTAATACGCGTAAAATGCGCAGACTCTGGTGTAGCTGTCATTCTTCCACTTGTCGGTCATGTTCCTGCACTGCAATCTGGATACAGGACAGTTCCATCGCCCCGAAAACCTCTCCTGTGTGGCCATGGAGAGGTCACAGCCTCCCGCACCTGTAAGCCCTGACAGACACGCGTCTGGCTTCTGTCCTGATAGGGTTGCTTTTCCCAGAACATATGTATCCCCCAGAAATGCAGTCACACAGCACGCAGCCTGTGGGGGCTGGCTCCTTCATTCCACGCACAGCCTTAGAGATTCATCGACGCGGTCGTGTGGTAGTTTGATCCTTTTCACTGCTGCATAGTGTCCCGGTGTTTTTGCCGCTGCAAGCATTTGTATACGTGTTGTGTGTGAATGTAAGCTTTCGTTTGTCTAGGGCAAATGCCCAGGAATGGGGCCATGTGTGAAGTGGATGTTTAACATCGCGAGAAGCCGCCAGGTGGTCTCCCACAGTTGTGCACCACTCCACGTTCCCACCGGCCCCCGCGGGCAGTGTCTGAGAGGGCCTGTGGTTTCACATCCTCGCCTGCACTTGCTGTTGTCAGGTGGTGGTTGTTTTTTAAAGCCATTCTCATAAAAATACAGTGCTTTTCCATCGTGGTTTCACTTCACACTTCCCTGCTGGCTAACGATGTTGAATGTCTTTTCATGTGCGTATTTATCGTCCGCATATCCTCTTTGGCTAAGCGTGTGTTCAGGTGTGTACCCATTTTTTAAATTGTTCCCATGCTGTTGAATTTAGAGTCGTACTTTGGATGCAGAGGCCTCGTCCGACCTGTCATCTGCAAACATCCGCTCCCATTCTGGAGCTGGTCTTTTCATTCTCAGCAGTGTCTCGAGCAGAGCAGAAGTTTGACCTTTGAACCGGCTGCTTATTTTCTCTTACGGATCTGGCTTTCAGATGAGACCGAGCACGTTCAGGGGGGTATGGCCGTCGATAGCTTTCAGTGTCGTGTCTGAGAACTTTTTGCTTAACCTGAGGCTGCGAAGATTTTCTCCTGTGTTTTCTCCTATGAGGTTACAGTGCTACAGTAGATCTGTGATCCAGTTTGCGTCGACTTTTGTGTGCACCGTGTGGTCGAGGTTGAGGTTCACCGGTTTGCATAGGAGGTCGGTCAGTTGTTGCTGCACCATCTGTTGAAAAGTCTGTCCTTTAGCCATTGAGTGGCCTGTGTCCCGTCATCACGACTCACACAGCCTCTTTCGTGTGGGTCTGTTTTGGGACGCCTTCTGCCCCTTTGGTCTAGGGGTCTGGCCTTCGGCCGGTACCAAGCCGTCCTGTCTTGCTTACTTTACTGAAGCTTTGGAGCAATTCTCGAAAGAGGCAGATGTGAATCCTCTAACACTGTTCTTTTTCGAAATCACGTTTGCTATTCTCGTTTCTTTGCGTTTCACATCCATTTCAGAATTAGCTACCACAGGGTTTTAAATATTAGAAAAATTGTCACAAAACTCTAGACTTTCCATTTTTCTTGGAAAACCGGCCATTTTTTCTGCCTGGTGACCGTGACCGGAGCAGAGCAGCGGCTGCCCTGTTCGACGAGCATTGCCCTCGGGTTTGCCGCAGTCCCCACCCTCTCCCTGTCGCACTGCGCCTGGCCAGCCTCACTCGTCCACACTACCTGCATGGTTCTGGTAGGCTTTGCTGTTTGCAGCCCCTGGTGTGGACGCCTGGGGCACCTCTGGCCGTGGGATCCGAGGTGCTAATCATCCCGATGACACTGGTGGTGATGATGGTGATGACGATGACGACAGTGATGATACAGGAGTCGTAACAGGGGCAGTCGGGGCTGTGGTTTGGGCGCTGTTCTCACCCCTCTGTCCACGAGCTCTCCTCCGCTCTTTGCCACCGCAGCGCCCTGCCCTCCCTGCGCCCAGGTGACAGATGTGGAAGCTGAGTCTCAGAGGGCTGCAGCCGCTGGCCCCCTGCCACGCAGCTTGGCTTTGCTGTGATCCTGGGGCCCTGGTCATATTATCGGAGTCCGTTCTGTGTCACTCTGGCTGCCTGGAGACCGAGGACAGAGTCCCTGTCAGCCCCCAAGATTCTTAACCCCCTCCTGCTCGATGCTGTGAAGGTGTGTGCTCCGATGTGGGGATGTGACCTTAAGGAGTCATTTGTTGTCTTGCAGGGTCTGTCTGTGGGTAATTCTGGGTGGTGGTGGGAGGTGGGACAGATGTCCAGCCAAGTGGCCAACCTGAAGGACGCTGTGGCAGCCTGGGGTGGGGATTCCAGAGGAAGCTGTCACACCCTCAGGAGAACGGTGGGGTGTGGCCGGGTGAGGGGCACCCTGGACCTCAGGCTGGAGCCCGGAGAGGCAGAGACTTGGGGGCTCGGAGCCTTTTCTGTAGTCCGCCCCAGGTCATGCTGATCAAACACCCAAGTGCCTGGTGTGCTGTGGGGGTTTCGCTGTCAGCGGACCTGCGTCGGAGCTCAATGGCACCACGTCCAGCACACCTTGGTTGGGCAGGTTGCTTCGCCTCCCTGTGCCTCAGTTTGCCCCTCTGTGAAAAGGGCTGTTCATAGTGGCCGTCTCACAAGGGTACAAGGGTTAAGTGAGCCAGTGTGACAGACGGCTTAGCACTGTGCCTGATCCGAAAACACTCTCGGGGAGCTTAGCAACTATTACTGCCATCATTGTTAGTTAATACTGTGGAAATACTTGCCGATTGGACCGATGGGCGAGAGAAGCACCCCAAGCCCTTTATACCCAGAGAGTGGGTGACGGTGTGGTTCAGAGGCCTGGCCTGGAGGTCAGCCCCTCATTCTCTGTGATGCTTTACCTCTCAGTGCCTCAGTTTTCTTGCCTGTGAAATGGGGTGAATAAATCACACCACTTCCCTCAGGAGAATTAAATGGGATAATGGCCCATAAAATACGTAGCACAGAGCCCGACACAAAGGCAGTGCTCCCTGTAAGTGCTCGCTGTTCTTATTTTTTAAGTCTTAATGTTGAATTCTCACGTGTCTCCACGTGATAAGCACTGGTCTCCCTGAGAGGAGATGGGGCACCCAGAGAAGCGAAGCGAACCACTCAGGGACCCCCGTGCCGGGCAGGGCAGTGGAGCCGGGTCCTCAGTCCTGCAAGTGGTGCTGGCTGCATTTTCTGAGAGTTTGTGAGCCACTCTGCTTTAGAGAGGGGCCCGGCCCCACCCCCCTTTTCTGTCCCCATTGACTCCCCCTCTGAAGCAGTGCCTGGTATCCTGGCCCAGCTGACAGTTGCCATGGAGTCCTGCTGCCATCCCACCCCACCGTTGCTAGGCAGGCATCTGGTTGCCAGGCACTGCCTCCTTGGACACCTGGGCTCTCAGAGAGCCTGTTTGGGACTGTGGGAGGGGGCCTCATGGACACTGGAACTTGGGAGGTTTGCTTTCGGGGGCGGGGAGGTCAGAGTGGCCCCGAAGCTGGCCCTGCGGTGGGGGTCCGGGATGCCCAGCCTCTGGCTCCCGTATCTCAGGGTGCTCCTCAGTGGAGTCCCACGGGGGCTGGGCGGGGCTCCTGTTGCCATTTTATGGAGGGGGCCGGGTGAGGCTCAGGAAGCTGACGGGGAGGTCCAGTGGTGGGTGGGGAGGCGTCCTCTGCACCGCCCGGGGAAAGTGGGGCACGTGCACCCTCCAGCAGGGATGCCCTGGGGACAACGGGGATCCTCTCCCTGCTGTCAGAGCTGCTGAGGGTCCTTCCCCAGGGCCTTGCCCACTGCGCTCAGAGAGAATCCAGTCCCTTCAGCCTGTGCCATCTGGTTCCCGCGTACCTTTCTGTCCGAGCCCTTGAAGCCCCCCTCCCTCCCCACCTGAGTCACCTTGCCCTGTCCTTCTCCTTCCCTGTTTGCTCTGCTCCAGACACTTGCTGTTCCTCGGGCACACCAAGCAGGCCCCTGCCTCAGGGCCTTTGCACTTGCTGGGCTGTGCTCTACCCTGGTACCCTGTGGCTCACTCTCTCATGTCCTCTGCGTCTCTGCCGGACATCCCCTTTTCAGAGAGGCTGTCCCCTGGCCGCCGCAGTTGAAACAGTACCTACTTCCCTACTTTATGTCTCCTTTTTGTGCTTGGTTTTTTCTCCGGTGTGTAGTTTACCACCTGTGGTGCCTCACCCCGCAGCTCCGTGAGGGCGGGGGCTTCGTCTCTCTCGTTCACTGCTCCTGCACCAGGACTAGAACTCTGCCTGGCTCGTACTGGGTACGAAATCGGTTACTTGCTGTGTGAGTGAGTGAGTGACTTCACAGCGTTATCAAGGATGCAGAAGCGGTGTGTTCCAGGCGGTAGAAATGTGGGAGCGGGAGGGACTGGCTTGGGGAGGAGTTGGCCCGCAGGTGCCCTGTCTCCCCAGAGCTGGGGAAATTGGTGCCCTGTCCCCTCTGGTGCCTGCTGACTTGTCCCCGCTCCTCTTTCTCAAAGGGCAGCGGTCCCCTGCTGCCCCGCACAGCCTTTTAAGACTAAATTCAGCGTCACTGTGGAAAAACACCCCTGCCCCGCGGCCGACTGGGAGGCTGTGCGTTTTCAGAGCGTTCCTCTTTTGGACCTATGGAAAAATCCCAGCAGGGATGGCCTGTCTGGGCAGCGGGGGCAGGAGGCTGTCCTGGAGCCGTGCTCCTGGCCTGTGGTTTCAGCCCGGTGGGTCCAGCCGCCCTCTGCCCGTCCTCTTCCAGCCTCCTGGACAAAGCAGCTTTTACTGAGGCTTGGGGCAGGCGCACCATGTTTGGGGAGGGAGCTGGCATCTCTCTCTGGGTTTTCAGAACTTCATCCCCCCAAAAAGTTAGGAAAATTACCCACTTTTATAGATGAGGAAACTGAGGCATAGAGGGGTGACATCACCAGCTCAGGGCCACACAAGAAAGAGGAGGGTGTGGGGTTTGCCCCTCGCTCTGTCTGACCCCACCGCTCAAACTCAGAGACCACACGGCCTTCATCCTGGGACGCTGTCCCCCTCTCTCTGGGTGTGAAGTGGGAGGCGAAGTGGTGAGGACAGCGGAGAACACTCACAGGTAGCAGCTTCCCCAACTCCCTTACTCTTCTTGGGCTCCTCAGCCTTCTGGCCTCCACTCTGACATGCCTCCTCCAGGCAGCCTTCCCGGAACACCCCCTCCCGGGTCACCTTTCCCATCCTGCTTCCTAGCACTCAGCACCACTGCAGTTGAATCCACGTTGTGCAATGATTTCCTCATGATCTGTCCTCTGTGCCAGACTGGCTTGCATGAGGGCAGACTTAAAATGTCCCAAACTGAACTCTCGTTCCCTCCCTCCCAAACCACAGTCTTTCCTGTCTCAGTAAAAGTGACCTCTGTCCTGCCAGTGTCTCCAGCCAGGGAGTTGGCCTCCACTCCTGCCCCTCTCACCGCCCGTGTTGCCTCCATCTGCACACCCCGGGGGCTCTGCCTTCACAAGACAGCCAGAATCGGACCATGTCTCCCACCGCCACACCACCACCCTGGTCAAGTCCACTGCCATCTCCCACCGGAATGGTCGCAGGAGCCTCTGTCCTGGGCTCTCTGCACCCACCCCCTGCCCCCCAAACGACAGTCCCGTCTCCGCACACAGCCAGGTGGCCCTTGTGGCTCACTCCCCAGCTTCACACAGGGCCCAGCCCGTGTGTCACTCCTCAGCAAACGCTTGCTGAGTGAAGGGACAGAGATTCTGTCCCGAGAAAGTGACTGTGCCTCTCTGTGCCTGGCAGGTTGCTGGTGCTTTCCATGGTTAGTGGTGGTCAGGAAAAGGATTGATGCCGGCACTTGGAGTCCAGTGGGCGGGGCCTCAGCCCCACCAGAGGAGGCTTTGACTGGACTTGGTGGCCAGATGCCCGGCTGAGAGGTTTGAATTAATAATCATTAGGAACCTTTATGGAGCATGTGCTGCGTGGGGTGCTCTGTGCCAGTAAGTGCTTTTCAGGTCTTCTCTTATTTAAATCTTTGCAGTCGCCCTTGAGGTAGGCACTGTTTTGCCCATTTTACAGAGGAGTAAAACTGAGGCCAGTGAAGGTAGTGGTGTGCCCAAGGACACACAGTCGCTGAGTCGGCTTGTTTGATTTCTCCAGACAGCTTCCCCCTCCTGCCTTGGCACGCTGTCCCATGGCCTCCGGGGCTGGACGGCAGTGGACAGGGAAGCCCTAGCCCAGCCCCAGCTGCCTCTTCCTCTTTCTTTGCAGACTTAGAATGATTTGTGTTGCTGTCACCATTCTTGCTGGGCCGCTGACTTCCTTTCAGCACAGTGTGGTGGGAAGTCCCACAAAGGGAAAAGGAGAACTGGGAGGTTTGTTTGGAGCTGACTATAGGGTTCTGTCTTGTGGCTGGTGGCCAGGACAATATCGGGGGCACTGAGGTGCTGTCCTCCTCTGCCACCGCCTCGCTCACTGATGCGTCTGCAGACTCACACCTTCGTTCAGTTGTCGTCCTCTGTCGTATCCCCGGGGGCTTGGCCCTGGGCCGTGTGCCAAGGGCTGGGACGCTCCCCGGCAGGCAGTGTCACCCAGTATCCTGGGGACCAGGCTGGCCGCCTTGCCAGGAAGGGCTCTCCTGCAGGGTGTGGACTGATGAGACCCTTCTTGTCTCTGCTTGGGGGTGTGTGCACCCCACTGCACCATTCCCGGCCCCCCCGGAGAGATTCGGCCCAGACTTCTGGAATGTGGAGCTTTCTCAATGATGTGGCTGTACAGATCATTCTTGTAGGAAAATCAAACACCGCTGATGATAACAGTGCATGCTCAGTGCGTGCCGGTACGGGGGCACCTGCCGCAGCCCACAGGGCAGCGGTGCGGAGCCTGTGAGGTCCTTGATGGAGTACTCAGGGCAGCGTCCAGCATGAAGTCAGCTCTCAGTGAGCAGCGTCCTTGAACGTGTTGCTCTCTGAGCCTGGCCGGTCCTCTGCATGGTGGTGGGGCTGCCCTCTGATGAGGCTTGAACTTGTTGCCCTTGACATTATTTGGGCGCAGTTACTTGGTGCAAATCCTTTGGTGAAACATGCAGCAAACTTAGCAGGAGCCTCCTGAACATGATGCCCCTGGGACCCTGAGGTCCCACACTGAAAACTGAGTCCAAGAAAGCATCCTAGGTACCGGGTGGGGGGCCCCACTTACTTTCAGGTACCAAGACTTTCATTGAAGACCCCTCTGTGAAAACCCTGGAAACAGCCTAAGTGTCCCAAAACGGGGAAATGGTGAGGTACCCGAGCCACACCCTCTCCTCCAGCTGCTGCAGAGCCAGGAAAAGGCGACACTCCGAATAACGCAGTCGCGATGGAAGCTGTACCTTCCCAAGGGCTCAGGGAACCTCCGAAAGGGACACACTAAAGTATGAGCAGTGGGTGCTGTTGGATGTGACTTCCAGTTTTCTTAGTGTGATTTGCCTGATTTTTGTGGTGAAAGGCAGCTGTGCACATCGAACCCAGAAGATCAGACTCGGCCGGTGCCACGCAAACCTCCGTGTCTGTCCCGGGCACCCAGGGAAGTGAATTAAAACTGCAGGTGCCTGGGCTCCTTCATTCCACCGAGTTGGAGCCTCCGCATAGCAGGGCCCGGGAGTCGGCTCAGCCTGCTCCTGCCTGTTTGCGGGGACCCTCTCCTGGGTGGTGCTCCCCGACTGCCTCTCGTCTCCCCACCTCCCCGTGTTCCTGAGCTTTCATGAAGGCACGGGGGTTCCCTGGCGTTCCGCAGCCCTTGTCAACCGTGAATCATATTCGAACTTCCTGGTGTACCTCTTGGGCAAATGTGTCTTTTGGAAAGCTCCCTGGGTAATTTTTATGCCCCTCCCACTGACCTAGGCCTGGCCCCCACCTGGCTTTTAAAACCAGATTTCTAACCATGCCTTTTAAGTCGTAAAGGTAACACGCACTCGGAACGGAGAGTTGAAATGATGTTGAAAATTATGAGAAACGTCAGTCCTGTGACAAGGCTCCGGTTTACCTCTGTGCACCTGCACCTGGTGTATTGAGCACCTGCTGCGAACCAGCTGCTAGGATTGTGGCCGTGCCCAAGGCAGACAAAGGCTCCCACGCCCATCAGTTTGCAACACAGACAGACAGTGGAGATTTTAAATAAGGAAAGTCTGTAGTGTGGGTGGGCGATAAGTGCTGTGGACAGAAATGAAGCGAGGTAAGGGCGATGGGGTGCTGTGGCTGGTTGAAGGGGAGTGGTCAGGGAGAGCCTCATGGAGGAGGTGCGGTTTGAGCAAAGACCTGAAAGAGGCGAGGAAACGAATCCTGTGGCTCCCTGGGACGGGGTCTCCAGGCAGAGGCTGGGACAGGAGCCTGCTAGGTGTGTTCTTGGGGCTCCAGAGTGGGAGGAGAGGAGGGAGAGAGGAACTGGGGGCGGGCGGTGTGGGGAGGAAGCCAAGTGGTGGAAGGCTTCAAAGGCTGTACCCGGTAAGGAGTGTGGCTTCATTCTGAGAGTTGTTGTCCTTTGTTGGAGGGTTGTAAGTGGGGACGCACCAAGCAGTGGTGTGATGGCCCGCCGTGTGCTCCGTGCAGAGTCTCTGGAGATGCCCCGTTGGCAGTTGTAGAGCCGAAGCTCCTGCTGTTCCTGTGCTTGGGGTGCGTGGGGGCCCCCTGGCAAGTGCCCGGATAGGGTCCTCCTACTATTCACAGCATGTCTTACTTAGTGGGGAGCTCCCTGCTTCCCCCACCACTGACCTTTTCACTTCGGAACCTCGGAGCAGACGGTCCTCCTGTTCTCGCATCTTCTCAGAAGCTGGGCTGGGGTGGAGGCCAGTGGGAGGGTGAGTGCGGAGGGCAGCTTGTCTCTTTGTCCACGGGCCCCACAGAAGCCAGGGTTGTACGGATGGGGGGCTGGGTTTGTCTGCAGGGGGTGGGACATGTTGGCTGTTGGAGCTGGGACACCCAAGTGTAATGACCCAGGGTGGAGAGGAGCCATCATCCCCTGTCCATCAGTTTGTTGAAAAAAATTTTTTTGGGGGGTAATTTTTATTGCAGTGTAATGGCATACAATGAAATCCACAAGCCTTAAGTGTACATTTCCATGGTTTTTTTTACCTGTGCATCACCAGCAGGCGAAGATCTAGAACACTTACTGACCTCAGCAGTCACCTCGTGCTTTTTGCCGGCCAGTACTTGGCAAGGAAAGGTAAAGACGTGTTTTTGGTTAGAAAAGGAATGACGATGTGTTTTGCCAGCTTTCTGGCTCCCGTGGACGTGGCATCACGCAGGATGCGCCCTTTTGTGTCCGTCTGCTTTTGCTCCAGTCATGTTTTTAGGACACATCTGTGTCGTGGGGTGAGTCACGGTTTTCCTTTGATGGCCGAGCTGAAGTCCATTGTGTGACTAAACCACAATTTGTTCGGCCATTCTCCCGTTGATGGACGCTCGTGATTTCAAAAAAACGGGAGCTTTGATCGCGTTCCTTTCCCTGTGCTAAGCACCTTGTGCTACATGTACTGTTTCCTTTAATCCTCGGGGAGCCTCGGAGAGAGAGGCTCTTATCTATCTAGTGCTGCACGCGAAGGGATGGAGGCTCTGGGGCTTTTGTAACTTCCCTTCCTGTTTCCTCATCACACGTAGTTTTTGAGCATCCTCTGCCGGCCTCGGGCCAGGTGCTATGGATGCAGCCGTGGACCAGATTCACAGAGACCCGTGCCCGCACGGAGCCGGCCAGTGCACAAAATAACCTGTAGATTGTTATAGGCTCAAATACCAATCAAAACAAGGCATGGGAGAGAGGGACCGGGTAGGGATCGGGGAGGCTGCTTCAGCTGGGAGAGCCAGGACAGGCTCTCGGAGGAGGTGACAGCTGCCTGACCCTGCACTGTAGTGACTTTTACAGGAGCAGTCTTCCAGGCTGAGGGAGCAGTGTGTGCAAAGGCCCCGAGGTAGGAATGCGCCTGGTGTGTCCCAGGAAAAGGCAGCCTAGCTAGTATGGCTGCAGTGCGGTGAGCGGTTTCAGGGGAATGTCAGGAACACTCGGTGCGGTCTGCATGTTGAGGTGGGGGTTTCTTTTATCGCGACGTGCCGACAGGTAAAACAGCATCAGTGGTGGCGGAGTGAGTGGCTGCCTGGCGTGCAGCCTCGTTCTGGCGTGACCCTGAAGTGGAGGCTCGGTATCTGTTCCACCTTCTGAGGTAGGGGTTTGAATCTCCACTTACAGGAGAGGAAACTGAGGTTCACGCTCCCATGCCTCCCCCCCCCACTGGTAGGTGGGGGCTCAGCCAGAGCCTGTCCCCCCCGCCTTCCTCTTCCTTCCCTCCTCGGGGGTCACTGGGCCGTGGTTGGGTCCCCTAGAGAAGGAGGTGTTGAAAGACCCACTTGCAAAATCTCTGGTGACCTGTCAGTCTGTGGTGGGGTTGGTTGTTACTGGTCTGGCTGGAAGGTGGGGTGGGAGTGGTTACAGCGTGTGGTGCCCCCGCCCCCCAACTCCAGAGCTGGGTGCCCTTGGGGATCCTGTGCTTTGACCTCCACGACTCTCAGTTCACAGAATGGAGAGCGGGATGGAACGTGGGAGCACCTGTCCCAGGGTCACACAGCGGGTCTGTGGCAGGGCGGCATTTGGGGCCGGGCCAGCAGGTTCCCAGCAGTGCGCTGAGTGGTCCCCACTGTGCAGGGGGACCTGGGGCCCGGAGAGGAGGAGCCCGCCTCCCAAACCTCCCAGCTGGTGTGCGTCGTTTCTCACACCCTCATAGTGGTCATTGAAGCTGGCACTATTAGTATTCTGTTTACAGAGGAGGAGAGGGACCTGCCTCCCTCCCTCCCTCCCTCCCTTCCTTCCTTCCTTCCTTCCTTAATGTACTGAATACCAGGCATCATGGTGGGAAGTGCTGGGGTTGTATAATTATGAATAAAACAGAGTGAGTGAAACAGGATTGAGTCTGACTAAGCAAGACCTCTGGGGACCCTCAGTCTGGTGAGAGAGACAGCCATTCATTGAATAACCTTGAGCATCAAGGTTAAGTTGCAGGTGTGGTCATGCTAAGGAAGGGCACGTTGCTGCCAGAGTCTGTGTGTGAGCTTTGGCCTTGTTGGGAGGGCAGGGAAGGCGAGTCGATGTTAACTAGGTGAAGGGAGGGAGATGAGTGTTGCAGGTGGAGGGAACGGCACATGCAAAGGCCCTGGGGTCGGAGGAGGCGCCTTATAGTTTTGGGATAGACTGGAGAGCCTAACGCCTGACTGAGCTGGCTGCAGCATAGTTTGGAGGTGGTAGGGAGGTTGGGTTCAGTGTGGTCTTTTTTGTTGTCGTCCTCAGAGCAATGGGAAGCCATTGATGGGCGTGGCAAGGCCATGGGTGACCGACCACGTTTGCATTTCATAAACATCCCTTTGTGACTTGCCCAGTGCCCCTCCAGTCAGGATGACCCAGGATGACCTGAATGACCTAGGCCTCTTGACCCCTGGCCATCCCACCTGGCCACACCACTCCCCCACTCCCAGCTACATTCTCCCAGCTTTTGAACCCGAGAGGCACTGTAGTCCCACGGGGAAGAGTCTTGTCTTTGGAGACCCCTGGGCCAGCTCAGTCCTGGCTTGGTCCTTCACTCCCTGTGCGGCCTTGAGCAAATGACCCTGACTCCATTGGCTGGTCTGTGAAATGGGGATACAATGGTCACCTCCTCATATACCCTTGGTGCTGGCATACAGGGAGGGCTCAATACCTGTCGCAGCCGGTCCCTGTGTCCATGCTCCATTGGAAACACGGGTGTCGTATAATTCGGGTAACTCGGTGTCCCAAGATTTCCCTCATCTGATCTTTCGAAATGGCGTCTTGCTGTGTAAACTCGGGAACTGAATAGAGCTGGGTAGTTAAGGACAGTTTATATTATTATACCTATTATGGTAATTATAGTTATCAGAGCGTGAGTCCTTATGAATATTTGTTAATAGAACAGTTTATATTATTATACCTATTATAGTAATCATAGTTATCAGAGCGTGTGTCCTTATGAATATTTGTTAATAGAGACAGTCGGGGTGAGGAGAGAAGACATTTCACAGCTTACTCATTACAAGACTGATAACGCACGAACTATGTAGCTGTGCTGTGTACTAGTGTTATGTATTCGTAGTGACAGTGGGATATTAGGACCACGTCCAGCTGCGATGGATGGAGATGTGATGGAGGTTTACTTTCTCTCTCGTGGACGCGTCTCAAGCCAAGTGGTTTTATTAGTTTCCTTTCGCTGCTGTGGCAACAAATTGCCCCAGCGTTGGTCAAGGGACGCAAATTTATCACCTTAGATTTTTGGAGGTCAGGGGTCTGAAATGGGACTTGCAGGGCCCAGAGCCAGTCGGTGGGAGGGCCGCGTTCTCTCCGGAGGCCGAGGGGAGACCGCGTCCACTCGCCTTTGCGGCTCCCAGAGGCTGCGCGCGCCCCTCGGCGCCTGGCCCCGCTGTAGCTTCAAAGCCAGCGGTAGCCAGCGCGGCCTTTCTCACCGCCTCCCCCTGACGGCCCTTTCCTCCCTCCTTCTTTTGCTTTTAAGGACCCTTGTGACTACACCGGGGCCACCTGGGTAATTCAGGATAATCTCCCCATCTCACGATCATTCGCTACATCACATCTACAGAGTCCCTCTTGCCAGCTAAGGTCCCGTACGCACAGGTCCAGGGATTAGGACGTGGATGTCTTTGGGGGGCCATCACTCAGCCAACCACAGTGGGCGCGGGCAGCCGGGGCCTTCTCTGCCCCACGGCATCTGCAGGAGCCCCCTCGGAAGGTTGGCCTCCCTTTACCTCCTGGGCCTGGAGCGCCAGGCACTGTGCTGGACCACGGAGACACAGGTGCCTGCCCTTGTGGAGCGTGGGAGAGACGACCTCAGTGAAGGGGCCCCAGCGCCGGTGGGTGGTGGGCGGGTAGTTGGGGAAGCAGAGAGCACAGCAGG
>PVKM010040696.1:0-13375 GCA_004027735.1 Carollia perspicillata
TGGGTGTTTTGTAGGTTGGGTAGCATATATGTGTTTTAAGTAGTGCACTTTGACATTCTAAAGAGTAAAAAATGTTTTTACAGGAGTCCTTGAAATAATGTAAAGAAATAGTATTAAGAGGAACAGATAGAGTGTTGATAGAATATTTTGACTGAAATTCTTTCAGAGTAAAAGAGGATGTTGTCATGTTCTGGATACAGAAGGGAAGCTAAAGTACGTCTGACCCTGACAGAACAGCAAGTTTAGATGGAAAGGTCTTCCTGTTTAAAATGGATGTGTGCCACTGAAGTCGTTAATGGCTTAACTTGTGATTTCCCTCAATATGATCTTAAGCCAAGATTTCCAAATGAACACCAGGAAATTGGTCTGAGGAAAGAATGACACAACATTAGTCTTCTTTTTTTATTTCAAATTTTCTTTTCCAAGGGTGGCTATTAAATAATATTTTTCTCACAGAGTTTGAAATTCCTTGATGGTGGCTTTTTAAAAATAGTCAATTATTCATCCTATGCTTTATTTACGTAGTTATTTAGACAACAAAATAGTTAAAATTAAAAGTGAGTTTGTTATCATCCTCTATCTGAAGAAATTCAGATGACAAATTAGACACGAGAAGCTTGCAACACTGTCATAGAGGCAGACAGTTCACTGTGAAACGGACTCCATTAGAGAGGATTTGGTTTCTGAAATGCCTAAAGACTTGATTCTGGCACACTCAGAGAATGATATACTATGAGACAATACCTTGGATATTTTTACCATGTGTGAATGTTTTAAAATACTTGGCCTTTTTGAGGAAGATAAAGTTATAGAATTTGAGATCTCAATTATATAAACATTCCATTTTTCACCAATGATCCTGGTATTTTCAAAATTTATTTTTCTTCTTTCAATAGTCTGATCTACAAAGCTAGAAATGAGCCATGGTTTATGCATTTATAAAACAGAGTAGTGAATTTTCTCACCCAACATCATCCATTGTTATTAGTAGAATATGGGGTAATATACTTTAAACACTATAAAGTACTATATAAATAAAAATGTGATAAATTTAAAGGAAACTAAGTTAAAAGGAAATACATTCCAGGGTGAATTCATAATGATTTATGATTTCAATGAATATCTTCTATAAAGAATTTTAATACATTTTAAATATGCTGTGCATATCTACATTTAGACAATGTAGTCTTTCTTTTGATCTACTGACTCATCAATAAAAAGGCAATTCTCCTCAGGGCACAATATAGAAATTGTATCCTCTGAATAAAACTGTTAGGGCTATAGAGGGGGAAACAAGTCACTGTGGAAACCTTCCAGAATTTAGCCTAACATTAGAAGTGATTGATAAATATTCCTGCAAGACAGCCCATGTGAAACATTCTAATCTAAAAGTAACTAAAGTGAGCTCATTTCATCATCTGTAAAGTGAGAGGGCTGGATCAGGGCAACATCCCTATGAATTGTATCACATTTACACTACATGCAAAGAAAAGCCAATGCAGCAAAAGGGCTTAGAAATGAACTTGGAGGAGGCAGTCACATTAGAAGTGAATGCTACAAGAAAGTCTCTTGCAGTGTGCACAGATTCAAGGCCAACTCACATAGAGTGAGCTGAGTAGTGAGGAGCATGGGTACCAGGGTTTAGAGGACATGGATAAAGTGAACAGGTCAGTATGAAACAAGATAAATGAGCAATGAGTGAGTAGGCCCCAGAGAGGAAAGAGCAAGATTGTTGTAGCTACAAAGCAACCTATGTAATTGTTGGCACAAGCATTGTTGGTGGCTTGTGACAGAGGGCATTCAAGCTGGGAAGTCCCAGAGTCATCCAACAGGGCACATTTTGTGGCTCCTGGGCGGGGGTTGGCCAAGAGGAGTGCTACAAACACTTTTGGTACAGTGTTACATGGACTTATCTTTTTTCATTTCTAAATATAGCAAAATACCCTGGAGTCACACCAAGGATTAAACCATATGTTCTATGTTTGATGTTTTTACTATTAAAGACTGTAGTGATTTTCCCCCCAACTTAAACTATTGTTAACCACTTAATAGCGTTTTGTAAGTCCATTAATTCTTTCAACCTGCCATGGTACGTGAACATAATTTATATAAAGATAATGCATTAGAGCTTGCTTATAAATGTGTAGGGATTTTCTAAAAAATAAACCACAGATCCATGTCTCAAAACTTATTTTAAAATTTGTGGACATTCTTTAGGAAACCACAGTCAGATTTTGATGTGATAAGCAGATTTCAGCTTTGACGAGAATATTAAAACTTGTAAACATTATGATTCCCTTCTATTTGGAATCTTCTTTAAAAGAAGACATATAAATCCAGTAGATTAATTTTATAGTTTTATTAAATGCTGCCATCTTCCAACCATTTATGATGATAACATAAACTTGATGATTATAAAGATTACATTGGAGGGAAGAATGAGCCAGGCTCCCACCATGCACTGAGCACAAATTACCTCATTCAATCAAGAGAACAGTTTGCATGTAGCATATAACATCACCATGTCCATTTTACAGATGTGGAAACTGAGTCCTTATGTTATGGTAGCTTGTCCAAGTCACATGGCTAAGAAGTTTCACTTGTGAGATTGAAGACTTAATTTGAATTTAGAGCCTGATAATAATAGCTTCTGCAAATGCCATTGCAATAGATTTCCATATTTCTTGAACTATATGCCTAAAACAGAAAAAAAAAAGTGTTTTAAAGCAGTACTTACCTGTATGACTGCAGTGATGGAGGTGGCTATATCAACAGAGGCCTTTGCCTGACACCTACAATAGAATTCTCTGGATAGCAGGGCACAAGGACTGGATTTCAGTTTACCTGATCCAAGGCTGTGTGCAGACTACCTTAACTAGATATGTGAGGAGGGAACTAGAGAGGCAAGAATAGAAAATGGAGAATCTGGAAGAATGAATAGCTTGTATTATTGGAGCAACATGTAGTAGAATTGCAATTACATGTATTAAATATACTTTAAATAAGTTCAAGACCCCTCATAATCTGGTGACCACTATTTTGCCAACTTTACTTTAGTCACTTCTTTCTTTTTACGCTTCCTGCTGCCCTACTGACCATCCCTGGACACATCACGATGCTTCCACATCTTAGTGTCTTTCATCTATGATTTCCCTTCTTCTACTTGGGATCCATCTCTTTTTTTTTTTTTGTAAAACTCATCATCTGTTATGTGAGCTCAAACAGCACTTTCTTGTGAAAATTAAGAAACCTTCCAAAATAGAATTGCTTGCTCTTATGTGATTCTGTTCTTCTTTATTTACACTTCTTTTTAGAGGCCTCCTACACTGCATTCTCTCTAGCTGACCACTAGTGCCTATAATTTAGATAAATCATTACAACATCTAGCTCTTGTTGTCTGATGGGAGCTAGGCCAGAATACAAAGACACACTCTATGTAACATTCTATGTTAGAGTGAAAATGATGACTAAAGACTTACTTCAGTTCATGGGTAGAAGGGCAAACAAAGAGCAAAAAGAAGATAAACCAGAATACTTTTGGGAGAAGTGAGTTGGCATGGGCCCTGAGTGTCCTGTGGGTTTTTGTTGGTGTGAGACTGTGAGACTGTGACTTCTCTATATAGTACTTGGGCCATTTCTCAAGGCAGCATTTGCAGTAATGGAAAAACTTGCTTATTATCCATGACAAAAACAGCAAAGTTCTAAAATTTAGTATTTCCAAGTCATACTACAATTCTATTGTTAAATATCCAGCACTTATGTAGCTCTGTATCAGCCTCCTGGGGCCTAGGAGAGGGGGTGGCAAAGGCAACTGACGTGAACGTGAGGCTGACGCTGCCTGGTGTGTTGTAAGTGGTGATGTTCTTGCCTCTGATGCAGGAGTGGAGTTAAGTCTTGTGTCTTATGCCTATAACTATGAAACAGAAACAGGCTGACTTACTAAATCACAATTAAGTAAAATCCAAGAATTTTTACAATTCTTGACTGATGAAAGTGACTATAACACCTTGACTTTTTCTTGAGTCCACAACAAAATAAACCTAAATTATCTTAATTTGGTTTCTCCACAAGGAGACCCTGAATCAAAGATGTGAGTTCAAGTAGCTTATTTGTAAATAGCAGAAAACACTGCTGGGTGAATAGAGAAATGAGACAAAGAGAGAACAATCAATAAAGCGTAGTTATATAAAACCACTTGTTACTCTGGCTGATGAATCTTAATCCCACTGAGGAAACTCTGAAAGTCAGAGTTATTCTGCCTGAGAGAATGATGGTATATTTATATGCCAATTTCTATCAGTCATTGGTTGGGAGTTACTACTGAAGGGTATTAAATACTTGGATTCCAAGATGCCTAGCATGGGCAGAGTTGTCTCTGGATTTGGAGAATGCTAGTAAGCATGGAATAAGATGCAGATACTGGAGTGGGAATCAACTTGTATTAAAGGTATGTGGTTGAGGTAGTGAAATGTCAACCATAACAATAAAAATAGCCTTCGTGGAATGAAGAAACCACATGTTAGAGAAGCTCATACTCGTGTGTATTTTAGCCTTTGATGTTATCATGTAAAAGAACATAGTCTACCTACTTACAAACAGCATATTTTGCTTTGCTATATATTTTTTAAATTATTTTTATTTTTCTTGGTGTCATCTTATCTTTGCATAATACCCTGTCCTGAGGCCAGCTGTGTGACTATAGCCCACTGCAATGTGCCCAGTATGTGTTTACCAAAAGAAAGAATGGAGTGATAAAATTATGCATAATAATCAGCCTGTGATGCATAGCTAAACAGTTAATTGATTCACAAGGATTAAATAGAAAGGTTCAAATAAACTTTTTTTTTTAATGGTTTAAGGGCACGTAATGCAGAAAGCAGCCTTGCATAATCCGATTTAACATGGGATTAAATTAGCTGGTTTGACTCATGTTTTACTCTAAAATGAACAATTCTGGCCAGCTAAAATGGAGCTGAGAAAATCCTGGGGCATCACTTTATCCCCAAGGAGGACAACTCACTTGTGAATAATCAGGAATTGGCTGCATAAGAAAACCTTACTATTGCCAGAGTTTCCATTCAGAAATAAATAGAAGTCACCGAATGACTGAAGGAAAGAGGTAAAACTAGCATGAATAATATCTACCATATGCTAAGAATCATGCCACACAGTTCACATGAATTCAAATATTGGCCTCAACAGTTGTACGAGGTTTCTACTTTATGCAGTGATAGACACTGGAAAGTTTATTCTCCCAAGGGAAAAGAATAAATAACAGCATGTTAGAGATGTGAATGCAGGTCTGTATGAATCTAAAATCTGTACTATTTCTGTATACCCCTTTATGAATCACAATTTCATGTTAGGTACCGATGAAAATGTAGTAATATTCCAAATCAAATCTTTTCTTCTAACATACATATAACACACAGACACACACAATAAAGTATCAAACTTTATTTTCTTAATGTTTCACGGCTGACAAGTTTCACTCCACCCCCAACTACCTTTCCCCTAAACCCACATATGGATAAGCTGATAAGAAAAAGCGTAGTTGCTTTGGTGCTGGTGGAAAGTTCAAAAGAGGGAAGTCTAATTCCTCAGGTGAAACCCTCACATCAGCCCTAACTCTAATTCCCTTAAAAACCTCAAAGCCAGTCTCCTCTTCCAGGCTCCTAAGTGATTTTTTGAACCTCTATGGAGTTCGTCCTGCTCTCTCCAGGAAATCCTATTATATAAGTAACGTGCCTTTTCAAACATTCTCAGTGCATGTGTGGGATCATCACTCTTGTCATTTAAACCAACTCGGGAGTAGAGCATTCATTTGCACAATACTTGACATAGAAAGCAAATTGCCTTTATAATGGCCGCCACTACCGGGGACCTTTCTTTCCTTGTATTGGCTGGCTAACTGCATATGCTGCTTGCTAGCGAGCTTGGGCTTTGAGTTGTGCTGCTTTTTGATGCATGTAGTAAGTCCTTTTGAGCCTCTTACAGATTTAACCAATCTGAGTTATAAGTTTTCATAATTAGGATTTAGAGAATATGTGATTGAGGGCCTCTTTAAAGTAGCCCTGGATTATATGTATTGGTTCAGACCTCTCTGTATTTCTCAAATGGAATCTGTGTCACATGCTAACGTAATTTGTGACTAAAGCTAGGTTCGGGGGAGCATCTCTTACGGGAGTACCATTGATGTTTGTCTCAACGAGGAGTTTCCACTCTATGCAGTGGTAGGAGGAAGACATACACTTTGCAATGTATAGATCCATTGGGTGGTCACTCAGGTGGAGGAAAATCATTTACCACGTGGCATGCCAAGATGACACTCTTAGAAGCAGATTAGCCACTGGACCCTACCAATTGCCTTTGCTGCCGCTACTACCTGGTAATATAACAAAGATCCTGACCCCCAAATTTATAGGGAAAAGACCCACATCACAGCCAAGGGATTAATTCAAACTCAACTGAAGTCTACTGTCCTTAAACCTTTTAAGCAACCTTTTAAGCATGGGAAAGTCTCTGACTCTGAATGTCCTTATTTGAAAACTTTAGAGGACCAAGAAATTTACAAGTATGAGCAGAGTACAGAGGACAACCCCTTCCCAAGAGTACATCTGTAAACAAACAAAAAATGAAAAAATAACCCTGAAATACAGGTGTGAGCAATACAATCTAAAATACAGGTCTACAATTTGACCCAATTGTAAATCTAAAATTTACCAAAAAATATTGTGCAATTAAAAACCAAAAGAGGCTGATTGGCTTTTGTTCCTCTTTAATATTGATCCAGAATTAACTTTGACATCTGATGAAATACACCAATTGGCACACCTTCAAGGCTACAAGCAATACTGGAGCACAAATTACAGTTCAACTTGGGATCCCACTACATTTAAACACAATGTTCCCTGTAACCTTACAGGCGTACCTGAGTATAAAATAGAGGACAAAAAGATATGCCTCACCTTAATTTCTCAAGGTCACAGTGCCCATTGACCTAGAATATCCCATAGTAAGCATGGAGGCTTTTACAAAGTGAATAATAAATTAAAATTAATTACATTTTTGACAGTTACAAATGGCTTCAGAAAATGAGATTCTGTGGTCCTTCTCCTCCCCAGTTAAAATAGTTAATGCATATCAATGTAAATTAAAACAGCACCTTCAAGGATTGAAACCCACTGAGCACCATTTATTTGGAGGAGGGATGATGAGTGGCACTCATTCTGTACTTACCAGGCTAATATGGCCTTTGTTTAAACTTGGAAAGAATGAATGGCACCTATTGTTGCATCATCCCAACCTTAAAGTCCTGTCCCAACCACTAAGGCCATATATTCAATATTATTAAAATTACTGATTCTACTTATTCAACAACTGGTAAATACTTCAGAGTCATAAATTTGGCTAATATACTCTGCTCAGTTCCTATTTCAAGAGCCTTTCAACTGCGATCTGCCTTCACCTTTGAAGGGACCAAATACACCATTATCTGGCTGCACAGGAGCACTGCAACAGCCTGGCCATAACACACAGTCTTTGCAGGCCAGTTCTTAACCACATTCCACTCTCTATGGGAACACAAGTATGACATTGTATTGACTGCATTCCCTTCCAAAGCAATTCATTGGACACACTTATTCAGGACATATTAATATGTACAGAAGAAGCTCATGAGAGAAGACTGTGCCATTTTTCCTCAGCTCCACTTAAGTTCCTGAAAATTATTAAGTAAACTGACCCATCTAAACCCTGTCAAAAAAACAACCCTTGAACAGAGGGCCCATAATTTTCAAATAAGCCTAATTTTCAAATAGGTCTGTTGTAGGCCTTTTAGGGTTCTAGAGGCAATGTATTCCTTAGTTGGAAAGTGTGCCCAAGCTCTTATACTGTTACATGAAAATCAACCCATCTTGAATGGGGCATTCTGTAACAAAATGCTCAAGAATCTGTCCACATTGCAAGACATAGAGCATTGTAATTAGTGTCCCCTAGAGACTCCACTGTAGAGACTTTGTCAATCTCCTCTCTGGCTTTATGGAGTCTTTGGACCAGCCAAGATGACCATAAGTTGCCCATGAACTCCTGGTATAATAAATTGCCTTCCTGGATTTCACAGCACTTAGCATTAGAGTGACCATTCTGGTAGCACACTGGGCTCTTCCAGAAACAGAGGCTCCCATAAGCCCTAAGCCCAGGTTAATACATACACTGTCTCACTCATGACATGGGTCATAGAAGCAGTGCCCCACGAGTATAGCACAACAATAGAGCCTCAATCAGGTTGTCCAACCTGCGGTCTGTGGGCTGCATGTGGCTCAGGATGGCTATGAATGTGGCCCAACATAAATCGTAATTTACTTAAAACATTATGAGGTTTTTTTGTATGTGATTACCTGTCACAGTGCATTTAGTAGGTGGCCCAAGACAATTTTTTCTTCTAATGTGGCTGAGACTCCAAAAGGTGGGACACTCTTGGAGGATGGTGTCAAATACCAGTCTTCTGGCATATCTTATCTATGGGAAGGGTGTCCCCTCTCTCCTCAGTGTCTTGCCAAGTGACATGTATCTAGTGGAAGACTCCTCTATCCTGAACCCCTTGGCCACATGGGTAATCCCTTGGGTACACCTGTTTGAGTAGCAAAGGGAGTTCATTGTACCTCATGAACAGCAACACCACCATCACACGTGATGGAGCTCACTGAGGGGCTGCTACTTTTTATACCGATAGCAGGGTGCTCCTAATTAAGAATGGGATCTGAGGGTCAGGAGAATAGCCTGTATTTTAGGCAGCCATCTCAGCCCTGAATACCTCTGCCAACAATTGACTCCATCTGAATATTTTTATAGGCTCTCGATCATGGCTAAGGATTTGGCCATCTGGTATGGCAATGCCAACAGTTGTTTAACCAATATTGGCTCTTTTGGTGTAAAAAATTCTAGTGATTTCTTACTTCAGAGATAAGCATAAAATAAATCAAGATCACACAAGTTATTGAAAATACTGTAAAGTCACAGTATAAGGCACCACCAAACTGCACCTCATTTCTTTCAGAGTTGCAGACCCTTTTACTAATAGTGACCAAGGCACTAACTTCACTCTCAAAACTACACAATACTGGACCCTTTCACAATACCTTTAATGGAACATTTATCTTCCTTTCCAGCACAGACTATAAGCCTTACAGAACATGGTGGTGGCCTGTTTAAACAAGTTCAAGTTCAGTTGACTGAAACAATGCACAGTGCCGCCATCAGTAACTATTAGAGGTGAATTTTAATCAAGAGTTAGAGTTGATTTTCAATGTTTGACTGCTGACAGATTTCAAGACCCATCACTCCCCTTTTTCTTTCTGATCTATATTTGGACAAGCTGATAAGAAACTTGATGTCCCTCCTTGGTGCTAGAGAGCAGTCCAAGCCACACAAGCCACATCTCATGTGAAAAAAAACCTCACTCTACCCTCTCCCTTTCTATCTACCATAGACACCTTAAATAAAATCTGTTCTGTTTTTACCAAGCCATTCTTGGACCTGCTTGGAAGCGTGTTCTGTTTATCTCTGGGAAATCTCATCCATAAGTAACAAACCTTTGTATATTCTCTGTATGAGTCTGTGGCAACATCAATTTTGATATCTAATCAAATTTTAAGTTCCAGGAGATCTATCTTACCTCTGTGGGGTGACCACTCAAAGTGCATTTCGGTCATTTTGGCATAGGAAACCTCTAAAATGGTGATGTTTGTCATTATAATGTAGTTCAATTGTTACCCTTACCACAGAGACTCAAATCTTTTCTGAAAGGGTATCTTTTCATATAGAGTAACCAAAATGCAAAATTCTAATTAAAAACCCTACAGCCAACTTTTCTTGTGACTAACATATGGCCTTTCTGATATGGCTGGCTAGTCCTTGTAAAAAGAAAAAAAAATCTTTTTTCCAATGTTTTCTGTGTGCTTTTTTTTAATTTAACTCCCCAGACATTTAAAAATGTTCGTCTCAGTCAAAGAAGCAATGTTGTAATTGGTTCTGCATTTAGTTCTTTTTTTAAGTCTTCAGTGGTTTATTTTCCCAGTGTTAAATTGCCAATCCACACTATATTTAGTATGTATTTCATGGAAAGTTTGTTCTTCGAGAACTAATGCTGCCAATGTATTTATACTTAACTAGCTCAAATATACTTTAGCAAAGCCATCTGGTATTTAAAAACAATTAAATTTGTACTCCATTTCCTTCTTGTAAACCTTAATAATCTCTGTTGGGCAATGAACCCCATTTTATTGACATTTACAAACAGTGGCATTTTTGAAGTGTCTAAACATCACCCTTTTGCTTGAGGCACGTTTGATGATAATGCGATGTTCCAGCTGTGAGTGTTACAAGGCTTACTAAATCTCTGAGCTGTATTTACACACATTACCCTAAGTCAGAGTAACCTTCGTAAAAAACAAACAAAAAAAGACCTTCTTGAGAAGGGTTAATGTTTTTTAGAAAAGAATTATAGGAAGATGAAGTTAAGAAAAATAAAACAAGCGAAAGAGAAGCAAGGTTAGAAGTAGAAATCATCAAATGCCGAAAAGAGTTGGATTCTATGTCCAGTAAAACTACAGAGAACTAGTGTTAGTATCATCTGAGCGCATACAAAAGGAAAGTTTCTGTTGACATGGTGCTGCGAGCTTGGATCACGCTGGTGCTGGTGACACACGAGGCGTACATTGTTTTGCCATGGAGGACAGGTAGAGTGAGCAGCGACCCTTCAAGCTAAATCATTCTCTTTGGTTTCCTGAGCGTCACTTTTGGGTGCAGATGGTCTTTGGTCTGGGTCAGGGAAGTTTGTGCAGTAACGGAGTCTGTTCTTTCTAAAATCATTATTAATATTATCTTTCCCCATCTCCTGATTTTTCTTAACAAAGTTGGGCACTTTGTGTGGACCTCAACTTTGGAAACACACATAAACACATTTCATTAGAATAATTTACATAAATGTCTATTGCTTTTTGGTGGTTAGGGGATAGATTATATTTGTTTTTAAATTCTTGTGCTGTCACATAGAACTTGATATATACCTAAGTGCCTTGATATATTTCTTTATGGTGTTATATAAAAAAATAATCAGACTTAGAAGAGATTATTAAATGGTTGGTAGCAAGACCTCACTTACAACCTGTGAGATCCAGCAACTGTCCCTAGGAGCCACAGCACTCTCTCAGCGCAGCTGAACACAAATAGCTTCCCCTGGGTCACATTCGACCACAGATGACATTATGTTGTAATTCTCACTGAACAATATGCCCTTCTTTTTCTGGGCAAGATTGCACCGGATTTTCCTTTGTATTCCACAGTGTACTGTGCAGAGATACATAAAGGAAATGTTTCATTTGCAATTTCTTTAGAAAATATAGTATATTGTATAGTATATATTAATAGAATTCAATACTATGAATTTACTGGTAACTATTCTAGTTAAAAATACCTAAACCCTATCTGTTTACTCAAGGCACGCAACACAGTCTTTTGTACACAGTAGACATTCAATAATCATTTACTGAATTAGAGAATAAATGAATAGGCTGGTGGCAGAGCATTGTCGCATGTATAATTTAAAGTAGGGCAAGTATGACCGTGAAAAGAGAAATTAATTACACAGCTCACCCATACAATCTTTCTCCTTGTGCAGTTAGAAAGGTCAGGTTCAGGCACAGTTCCCTAACTTTTAACTTTCCTTGTCAAGAGTTATGAACAGATAAAGCTTTCTCAGGAGGCAGAGAGAAAGTATCTCCTGCTCTGTGCATGCCCTTGACCCTTGAGGTGAATCTTTTGTCTTATCACCTGTTCTCCATCCTGGAGGTGAAGCAGCTCTAATGTCGCTTCTTACTACATGCTGCTCAGGTGGCCTGACACCTCCTTTGAAAACACCTCTCATTATTTCAGCTTTCAGGGATGTCTATGAGCCTGGAAATATAAAACCACATGAGCCATAATGAACACTGCATAGCCCCCACACACAAGGCTCCACAGCAGTTGCACTGTTCTTTTAGCCTGGCTCCTGCAGACTCATGGACTGCTAAACTTCTTTCTACTCCTCACAAGCTCTGACGAGAAGCTTGCCATTAACCAAAGAAGTCCTGTCTTTGAGATATGGCAAGTTACCGAAGGGCAGACAACACACAGAGCACTTAGGGAGTTTTGAAGTCAGATAGGCAGAATATTTCCTTTCCTCTCAGACCAGAGTATTTCCTGATGGAGATTAAAAATCTCTCATCATTGACTTGAACATAAATATTTAATGGGTGAAATCTATGAACCAAAGGACAGGCAGATTGAAACTCTTATTGCACAGGGTGGCCCGAAAATTTTTTTTATTAGAAATGTGTATCAACAAAATTTATCATTAGAACTTAGAAAGAAGGTGTTAGCAAAGGTGTCAGAAGATAGAAAAGGTCATATAGAGTAATTTGAGATGGATTCCAGAAATGTGCAAACAGCAAAAAAAAGGACAGAAAGAGGCACAGCAACAAAACAAAACCCTCATGTCATAGTTAGAACTCAGCATAAACCACAGTAAATACAATGCTCTCCAGATTTCAGCTAAGCAACACTGGCCTTTAATAATAGATCAAATTAGCTCGAATTTTTACCCCAAATCCTGTGGGGAGTCCTGTCCCAGTACACGCAGGACTTAAAATTCTCATGGTCATTTCTTACAGGCCTCTTCACAACCATGCAACTCAGAAGGCTTTCTCCCCAAAGGTTTTGTTTTTGAAGCAGTATTTATTGACAATTTAGGAATTTAAGACGGTTTTTATCTCAGCGAGTCATACCACTTAAAATCGATCTTCGACCTTCCCAGTCCAGCCTGCAGCTGTCCCAGTGGCCACTTTCTGTACTGGTGCCAGCCTCCTGATACGGTTTCTTTCTTTCTTCTTTTTCTGTTTGTGTACATATAAAAATACCTGTCCCCTCCCCAAAGATATCCTCAATTTTAATCCTAGAACCTGCGAGAGTCACCTTATGTGTGGTCCAAAAAAGACCAAGATGATCAATTTAAGGTTCTTGACCCAGTATTCTGTCTGGTTCCGCCCTAAATGTGATCACATGTGTCCTTATAAGAGAGAGGCAGAGGGGGCGTTCCCAAACAGACACAAAGAGGAGAAGATGGTATACCGATGGGGCAGAGAGAGAGTTGAAGATGCTGACCTCAAAGATTGCAGTGATATGGCCAAGGAATGTGAGAAGCCATCAGAGGCTGGCAGAGGCAGAGAATGGATTCTCCCCTAGAGCCTCTGGAGGGAACAAGCTATGCCAACACCTTACTGAAACACAGGACACTGATTTTGGACTTCTGGATTCCAGAACTGTAAGGCAATTAATT
>PVKM010040697.1:0-13374 GCA_004027735.1 Carollia perspicillata
TGTGTGTGGTGGGGGTGGGTGGGTGGCTTGTGGTCATTAACTGTCTGTGGAGTTTCTGGGAGGAAGGTGAAGGAGAGCAGGGGCAGTAAAAGAATTGAGAGAAGGAAGGAGGGTGCTGTTTAAGGTTAAGCAGGCTCGGTGCAGAGGACACCATCGTAGGACTCCCAGCTATAGCCTTGCCCTTTCTGTGGGAGGGTCAGCCTTGTCTCAGTGTCTGGCTCTCCCATGCAGTTGGGGGTCTCGTGTGTCTCTGTGTCTGAGTGTACCTGTCAGTCTATAACGGGGCCTCCTTTTGCTTCCTGGCTTTTCTCTGGCTTGTGCTCACAGTATCGTGAGGTAAGTTAAGAATGAATTTGGTAGCATCCCATGCCCTAAAGGTAGCAATGGCTTTTCTTTCTGCCTCACCCTTTGGGGATTTCTTTTAATATTTTTTTTATTGTCGTTCTATGACAGTTGTCCCTCGCCTCCCTCCCTTTCTCACTTTCCTCCTCCTCTCCCTGAGGGCTGTTTTCAAATCTCCACTCGCTCCTCTCAGGGGCACCTGGGGCAGGAGTAAAACCAGGTGTTCCTGCCGCTGTCTCAGCTTCTATTCCAGGACCCTGAAGGGTCCTTTCTGGGAAACTCAGCTCCCAGCCCTTGGAGACTATCTTGGTTTGGGTGGCCCCATGTCTACTCTTAGGCTTTCTGTGGGTGATTGGGAGCAGTGGAATGCAGCCATCTGTTGGTCTGGGGGGTGACAGCTGTCCTCCACCCCCTACCCCCATCCTGCCTCAGCAGCCCCCAGAAGACATCAAGGCGCTCTCTTGGAATCGGCAAGTTCAACATATTTTGTCTTCTGCTCACCCCAGCGGCAAGGCAGTTGTGTGGGATCTCAGGAAGAATGAACCTATCATCAAAGTCAGTGATCACAGCAACAGGGTGAGTCATGGAGCAAAATACAGGCTTGGGCTGGGGCTTCTCTCTCATGCCTAGCTGTGGCAGCTGCCCCACCCCGGGGCTGTTTTCAGCCGTTACACATGTGGATTCAGCCCCTAGCAGATGTCCCATTGAGAGTGAAAGCCTAGGGGCTAGAGTTGAAACTGAGCTTCTAGTGCTCCTTACTTATCCATGGTCATCCCTTATTTTCTGATGGCTGTGGTGTTCCCAGTCACCACAAAACCTGCCGTCAGAGTGCGCCCATTCCAACTGGGCAGAAAAGGTTCATAACTAGGAGGAGCAGAGTACATTACCCATGGCGTCTGCTTTGTTCACAGATGCACTGCTCAGGCCTGGCCTGGCACCCAGACATAGCCACTCAGTTGGTGCTATGTTCAGAAGATGACCGCCTCCCAGTGATTCAGCTGTGGGACTTGCGCTTTGCCTCCTCGCCCCTGAAGGTGCTGGAGAGCCATAGCAGGTAGCTGGATCTCAGACTTCATCGACATCCCTGGTGGAGGGCAGGAGCACAATGACCTGGGTAGGGGGCAGTGAATGCCTCACTTTAGCTATCAGACACCCTCCCTGTCTTCAGAGCCATCCCAATGAACACATAGTCACCCAGCCCTAGCTCTAGTCCCAACCAACAGGAGTTCCTTTAGACCCAGAAGTTGTGATGAAGAGCCTGAGACTCCCTGTAATTTCTAGGGACGGCAGGGGAGATGGGGTCAGGAGAAATACTGGAGCCAGTGTTTAGCCCCCTAGAGAGTCCCTGGGCTCCCTCCTGAGAATAATGCTCACTTGTGTAGGCGATGAGATTGCCTTCTCCAAGGCATCTCCTTAATGAAGGAGCCTTGGCGCCTGTCTGTCGTGCACGCAGGCCTGCCTCTGAGCTGAGCTCCTGGGCTTGCAGCAGAGAAAGCAGCCCCACGGTCCGTTCTTTCTGACGAAAGGCCGTGTTGCCTTTATACTGCCTTGGTGCTTTTGAGAGTTAGGTCCTCACTTCCCTCCTGAGCTAAAAGCACCTGTAGCAGTGGGTGCTTCTCTGATCCATGCTGATTCATAGTCCTTGCTCTACAACCAGCGTGAAAAAGCAGGCCATCCTGCAGTGACCTCTGGGAGGCAGGGCGATATGGTATGCAGCATACTGGCTCTGGGAATGAAATTGGGTTCTGGCTGCTTGACTACTGAAAGTTCCTTAATTTTTCAAAGCCTCATTTTCCTCATTCATAAAATGAAATCAGGCTGCTCATTTTGTAGGGATGAGATTTATCAGAGATATATAAAGTCCCCTACTCATAGCAGGCATTCAGCACATGCTAGTTCCTCCTTCCTTTTTAGGGGTATCTTGTCAGTGTCATGGAGCCAGGCTGATGCTGAGCTGCTGCTCAGTAGTGCCAAGGACAGCCAGGTGTTGTGCTGGAACCTGGGGAGCGGCGAGGTAGGCTGGCACTTGTGTGGGCATGTGGGAGGGGAGATGAGGTGGTGGGGGAAACCCAGTGACGCCTGCGTGTTCTGGGATGGTTTACCTGCGTCAGGGCTTCCCTGACGGTGTGTTCCCTCGTATCAGGTGGTGTATAAGCTGCCTGCGCAGAGCAGCTGGTGCTTTGATGTGCAGTGGTGCCCTCGGGACCCTCCAGTATTCTCTGCTGCCTCCTTCGATGGCTGGATCAGTTTGTACTCTGTGATGGGTAGGAGCTGGGAGGTCCAGCAGATGAGACAGGCCGACAAGGTTTGAAGGGCTTGGTGGAGAATGCAGGAGGGGAGGGGCTGTCTCTGTTTTGGGGGAGAGAGCAGGGCATACGGCCTGAGGAGAAGTGGGGACTATTGAAGAGTGGGAGGGCAGGGCCCTAGGTTGGGGAGGGCTGTACTTTTGCTCCAGTGCCCATCTTCCTGAGAGGTTGTCAGTTCCTGCCACAATGCAAAGGAGGCCTTCACCTTGATGTTTGTTCTCGGATGTTCCCTGTGGCATTTCAGGGACACTGGACCTCCATACTGGGGCCATGATTTTGGAAGTCCGAGCTGTCCTACCTTCCTCTCTCCTATAGATCCATTTTACGTCACACTCCTCTGTAGACCTTAGAAGCAGTAGGCTTTCCAAAAGCCTACTTCGTGGAAATCCCACGATCACTGTTAGTCCCTCGGAATATGGGAGTCTGGCCTTTGTGAGCCACATTGGGTATCTCAAGGATTCCTCCCAAAACAGAGTTTGTAGGTGGAGTTCCTGGCTAGGTCACCATTTCAGGCTAGTGACTCAGGTCTCCTTTTGCCCCCAGATCTCTTCTTCCTTCAGCAGAGGCCAGCCTCTCCCACCATTGCAGGTGCCCGAGCAGGTGGCCCAAGCATCACTGATACCTCCTCTGAAAAAAGCCCCCAAATGGATGAGAAGGCCAGCAGGCGTTTCATTTGCTGTAAGTGTAGTGTGTGTATGTGCGTGGTTGTGTGTATGAGTGCTTGTGAAGCCTGCCATGTGCCGAGCATGCAGCTATGTTCAGTAGGAGATTTTCATCTACTTGTATCTCAGATGAGATACCACTTCACTGCTGAAGCAGAGTGTTACTACTCTAGCTTCCCTCCCTGCTCCTTCACCTGCTTGGGGTGCCAATCCCACATCAAAGGAACTGATTGCTTTAGACCTCCCAGTTATGCAGAACTGCCTGAGAGTCCACCTGATTTTTCTCTAACCTTTACAGGTCTGGACTGGTAGTGAGTCCAGCTATGCAAGGGTTAGAATACAAAGCAGGAAAGATTAAAAAATGTAGATTTCATCCTATCACTCCTCTGCTCTAAACCTTTGACCCAAAATGTACACAGAACCCCATTTATGAGTACCTTTCCATCTTTTATTCCTACCCTATTCTCACATGTTTCTATGATCTGAATAAATCTGACTCCCTTCTGTTCCATGAATAACTCCCTAACTCTGCCACCTCCGTCTGTACCCCGCCTTTTCAGCTTTGCTCTCAGGCCACCGAATCCTGCTACAGCCTTTCAAGGTGCCTTGTGAGGCCTGTCTTTACCCCTAGTCAAACTTACCCTCACTTCTGTAATCTCACAGATTCACACCCCTGTAATGATACATTCTAACTGTACTGAAGTTATTTGAATGCATGTCTCAAGACCCCACTAAGTAATAGATTCCTTGAGGATAGGGACCACATCTTGTTCATTTCTAAAGCAGTGCTTCTCAAACCTAATGTGAATGCAGGTCATCTAGGGATCATGTTAAAATTCAAATTCTGGCTCATTTGTTTTGGGATGGGGCTCAAGGTCTGCTTTTCCAGCAAGCTCCCAGGTGATGTCCTTGCTCCTGGTCTGAGGAGTAGCAGGGCCCTAACAGATCAACACCTAGCCCAGGGCTTTAGCGTTAGGTTTGAATTAAAAGCAGGTGCATGAAAGGAGAGGCTCTTGTTTTCAGGGCCAATAGTTTTATTGGGGAGGTAAGACCAACACAGTCAGGAGGCAGTGAGGTGAAGGATTCTGAGGTCAGGAGGCTTCAATTCTTAATATTGATCTATTGCTTATCAGCTGGGTAACCTTGGGCAAGTCACTTAACCCAGGACTTCAGTGTTCTTATCTATAAAACGGAGTTAGTTATACCTGCCTAGCTTTCTGATGTGAATGTTGAATAAGAATACATGTAAGTACCTTGTTGAACTATCCAGTACTCCACCAATCCAAATTAAGCTGGTTGTGTTTAGCACTAGTTGAAGTGTTGTAGGGGTCAGTAGAAGAATTCTGCCTGGGGAAGTTCATCAGGGAGGGGCCTTAGGAAGGGACATAGTGAATGGCTGGGGAATGCAACAGGAGTTGTCAACCTCGGCTGCACTGCAACTGGAATAACCTGAAGAATTTAAAAAATATTGATGCCTAGTCCTACCCCCAGAGATTCTGATTTTATTGTTTGGGGTACAGTCTGGCAACTTTGAACAGCTCCCTACGTGACTTTAATATGGAGCCAAGGTGGAGAACTGCTGGAGCGAAGGATCTTTTCTAAGCTCCGTGTTTGTGCCGAGTGCTTTGTATACAGTACCTGATTCGGTGGGAAGGATGCTCACATTGAGGTGTTGTGGGTGAGGGCACAGAAGCAGGAATGAAGCGGGCCCTTGGGGGATGAGGAACGATCACATAAATGAGCAGGGAGAGAGGTCCTACAGAGGCAGGTCTGGCCATGAGTTTGGAGGATTTTGTGCACAACAGGCAGAGGAGCTTCAGGTCTCTCCCATGGCCTCGTGAAATCATTTCAGACTCCTGAGGAGCAACAAGCACAGGGTGTCTGTCTAATGCTTGGATTGGAGGAGGAAAAAGCCTAGAGCCTAGCAACTCATTCCAGCAATCTAGGTGTGCTAGCACAGGGAATGAGACAGAGAGGCCTGCATGAGAGACATTGAACAAGAAGAGGTAAGACTTTGTTGCTTCCTGGCTGTGGTGGGTACAGAGACTGATGATGCCCAGGTGTTTGGTCCAGGTGACTGGAAGAAGGGTGGCACCAGGACAGGTGAGGAGAAGATGAGTGCCGTGTGCTAAGATTTTAAGCTGATGGTGCTAAAAACACAGAGGTGGTTTGGGTATGGGGGCACATTTGCTACTCATTTCCTGATCCTATCCCTCCCCTCAGTAGATCTCTTATTATTGATTTCCTATCCTAGGATTGACCCGTACATAGCCTTTCCCATGATCCTTACTTGCTGTTCATTTTTAACTTGAAGGCATGACCTATGCCCTTCTTGTTTTTCCTTACCAGTTTGGGGGGAAGCTGGTTACCTTTGGCCTTCCTAGCACCTCTGCCCATCAGGTGCCACAGCCTTGCCCCCACCTCGTCTTCATCAGTCAAGTCGCCACAGAATCTGAACTCCTGACGCGGTCAGCTGAGCTGCAGGAGGCCCTGGGATCCGGAAATCTCCTCAATTATTGTCAGAACAAGATCCAGCGAGTGTCATCGCAAACTGAAAAGATGCTTTGGCAATTCCTGACGGTAGGAAGCCTGAAGGCTGGATGTGTTTCCCCAAAGCTGGGTACTCCAGCCTCTGTCAGCTCCGGGGCATGCATAACCACACTCTGACCCGGGTTTCAGAGGCTCCCACCCCTGTCAAGTTTTTTCCTACGCGACAGTCACCCTCTGGGCATAGAATCTTCATCCTTTACCAGAGGCTTAAAGGCTATTTGTGGCTAGGCAAGCTGATGAGTACAAGTGACATTTGCCTTTTTTCCTACCATTGCTTATGTCTTGGATACTTTACCAGAGCCAAGGTGAAAGCTTTCCCAGGCCATGCCATAGGGCAGATAAGGTAATGGGAAGGGAGGTGAAGGGAAGGAAAAGGAAAGGAAGGGAAGAAGATTAGCTGAAAGAGTATATCATCATAAGAAGGCTTTGCTTTTGTTTCAAGCAACCCAAAGCCAGTCATTGTGGTGGGACTCGGGGCTCAAGCATTGCTCTGTTCTGGAAGCGTGGCTTCTGTTCTGGTGCTAATTTAATTTCAAGTTGCTAATGACACCAGGAGGCGCGCCATAGCTGTCAAAGGAAATAAGCAGATGGGAGGTGAGGGATACAGAAGAAAGAGAGATAACTGAGTGGACAGGTAGTGAGAGGGTTATTCAGACCTTTGGGATTGTAGAGAAGAATGCAGAAGGAACAGGGCCTTGTCCTGGGGGTCTGAGAAAGACATGGGGTCTGTGCTTCAGACAGAGTAGAGCTTAATGAAGGTAGACACCAGGAATCTGGGAAGGAGAGGAGGGCCGAATTTTGCCCTCGGGCCTTGTGTTTGCCACCTGCGTTCTAGAGTCTCTGCAAGAAGTCGCTCAGTTACAAGAATCCTTGCAATCAGGGAAGCCCAGAGCATGGTGTCCATGCAATTATTTATAGTTTATGTAGTTCAAGCCCAAATGCAATTTGCCAGTCACAAGCAGTGTTGCCTAGAAACAACTAACATTTTACTCTAATCAGGTTACCAGGGTAACAGATCTAGGAAGTCAACTGAAGGTTCAGTTCTCATGCAGAAGGGAGGAAGGGTTTTGTTAACACTAAGCCCACAGCCCAGCAGGATTCATATCTGAGGAGAAAAAGGGAGAGATGGTGTTGGCCTTAGTAGGGCACGTCTGGATGTACAAAGAACTATATTTGAGGGTACACTGGCACAGATGTCCAGTTTTAGCGTGAGAGGCTTAATCACGTTCGTTTAATGGAGGCTTCTGTGTTCTGTGGTTCCTTAGGTGACCTTGGAGCAAGACTCCAGAATGAAATTCCTAAAGCTATTAGGATACAGTAAAGATGAGCTTCAGAAGAAGGTAAGCTGCTTTGACATCAGAATCACGTACTTAATATGCAGAGAAGAAGAGAATCCTGTCGGTGAAAACTGTCTCAGAATACCCCTTCCTGGGCTTCGTTAATGCATATACACATATTGGACCTCCTGGAGTTAGACTCTTTCCCAAGAAAACAGCTCAAGGTTCTGGGAGAGTTAGTTGGTAGGGTTTGGAGGTGGGAAGAAAGCATACTGCTTATTTGTTTGACCTTGTTCTGGGGAGAATGGTACTCATAGGTCTCTCCCTGCAGGTGGCCACTTGGTTGAAGAGCAACTCAGGGCTGGGTGACAGCCCTCAGCCCAAGGGGGATGACTTCAGCAGTCACAGACAGCAGGCCTTCCTCAGCCAGGTATGGTAGGGGCCCAGCCAGCCAGACCTACGGGAGCTCCAGAGACCTGCTTTGAGGGCATTTTCCCCGTCCTGGCCCCTTGCTTTGCTCACATGAAGTGCTCTGCTTCTGTAGAAGTCTTGAGACTCCTTCCTCTCTTAGAACCACAATGAGACACAGAGTCCATAAGCTTCTGATCTGGGAGTGGAGCTGGGTTTTAACCATGAACTAGAGCCCTTCCCAAACCCTACCTGTTTATTCTTTTAGCTTTACCCTTTAAGGGCCAAATATAGCAGAGCCTCCAGACAGCACTACTAAGCCAGCACTCTGCCTTCACAGTTCATTTCCTAAGTAGCCACCTCTGTGCTTCCTGTACAGGCCTCCAAACATACCACGGAGGAAGCCTCTGCCTCCTCCACCTTCTTTGACGAGCTGGTCCCTCAGAACATGACTCCGTGGGAGATCTCCATCGCAGAAGGTACCCTGACCCTGCGGGGCGAACCCTCTGCATGGGAGCAGGTGGGCTCCGAGTTCTCACACTCGAGGACGTTTCCTTCTTGTCCCCGGCCTCCTGCCTCCCTCCCACCGTCACAGATGCTGGGTGGGTCTGTCACTGGTTGGAGCACTCTCTGACTTGCATGGATATGTCGTTCCTGTGGGAGGCCGTCTACTAAGATATTTTTTCATTCCTCTTTGTTCTTGCTTTAAGGAACTGGGACCCTTTTCTTGTTGAGCAGTCACACATCACACCTGTGATGCTGCCACATGAGTCTCTCCTTCACCTTGGGGGTCTCTCCTTAGAGACTTATCATTGGACCTGGGCGCCCCAGGACACCCCACTACATTTGGTTGTTGAGGAATGAAACTCGGGAGTTCATTTGGGGCAGGGGGAGCTGAGTGACACAGATCCAGGTGTGCTGCAGGCTCCGCAGGGGTTAGGCAGCTGCGGTTGGAGGGCAGGCAGGCTGATGTGGAGGGGACACCTCTGCCTGCAGACGCAGACGGACTGCTGAGCCAGGCTCTCCTGCTCGGTGAACTGGGCCCTGCTGTGGAGCTGTGTCTGAAGGAAGAGCGCTTCGCCGATGCCATTATCTTGGCCCAGGCTGGGGGTGCAGATCTGCTGAAGAAAACACAGGAACGCTACTTGGCCAAGAAGAAAACCAAAATCTCCTTGGTAACTGCCCACCATGCAGGAGGGGGGGAGGGGGTTACTTGGACCTTGTCAGGTGGATGGGTGCCCATACCTTGGGACTGGTGTGCTGAGGATCTGCCAAACTCCTTCTCTTCCCACTTTCACCACCCTGACCTCACCCTGAGCCCCCAGTCAGTGGTCTAAGAGGAAGCCCGTTGATGAGTGGCTTTCCTAGCACATTCCTGTGCATGACTCCTGCTGGGTGTGCTGGATGGGTGGTTGATGGCCTCCTTCTCTGCCCGCTCCAGCTGCTTGCCTGCGTTATACGGAAGAATTGGAAGGATATGGTGTGCTCCTGTAGCCTGCAGAACTGGAGAGAGGCACTGGCCTTGCTACTGACATACTCAGGGCCAGAGAAGTTTCCTGAGCTCTGTGGTAGGTGGTCCTAGGCTTTAGGGTGGAGTGGCGTGACTCCAGGATGGAGTCAGTGGACATGCTGTTGAAGGAGGCATAAGAGAAGCCGAGGCCCTGGGAGGCCAGGCCATGTTATCAGAGCCGAGCTCTGGTTCAGCTGGGGGGCGAGGACTATAGTGTATGCCCCTACTTTCAGTTGCTGTCCTGTTTTACTGTTTCTTGCCATGTCTTGAAGCAAGAGCTTTGGCCTTCACTGTAGAGAAGGGTGAGCCTCAGTATTGTCCAAAGACACTGTGGCTACTTGTCCCATAGCTCATGATCCTCCACCCATTTCCAGACAGGAACAAGAGGAGGAGCAAAGGGAAGCTGTGACATTAAAGAAGTTTCCATCTCTCTGCAGACATTCTGGGTGCTCGCATGGAGCAGGAGGGCAGCAGGGCCCTCACCTCCGAAGCCAGACTCTGTTATGTGTGCTCGGGGAATGTGGAGCGGCTGGTGGAGTGCTGGGCAAAATCCCGCCAGGCTTCATCCCCCATGGCTCTACAGGTACCCCTTCTCTGCAGGTCCCCCGTCCCTCCATTGCAGGCCCTTAGGAGAGGCCAGTGGTGGGAACGTAGAGAGACATCAGAGTGAGTCTTCTGTGTACCCAGGCTGGGGTCAAGGTATTAGGGAGAAGATGAGCCCTTAATGTCTGAGACCTTCTCCCAAGAATGAGCTATATCACCGCCTTCCTTCCTTCTCAGTCAGGGAGACCTAGCAGCAGCTACTTAGGTATTAAGTTTCATAATGCTTTCCTACTTCAGATTTGTTTGTACAGGTTTATTTTATATTTCAGTAATTGTGAGCCTGAGCCTTCTGTTAACTGCTGTAAAAAAATTCTATGGATCTAAATTGTACCAGATATTCCGCAGGTGACTAGAGAAGAAGGGGGACACAGACTTATGGGGAGACAAAGTCACACAGAAAATAATAGTACGACTGGGCCTGAAAGTGCTGATGTACTACTATCAGAAAGGGTAAAGAAAGCAAAAAAAAAAAAGGTAGAGATGTACGAGAACCCAGACCCCGATGGCCCCACTTGAGCCCCATGCTAACAGCTTGAGAGGTGAGGCCCTTCTTTACGTGTCGTGTCTCCGGTATGCCATCACCTCTGTCTTTCCTGGCTGTGGCCAGGTACCCTCCTCCCCACACTGGGAAGTCCTTGGAGAGCTGCCTGGGCTTAGAGAACAGGATGTCCTCTGAAGAAGGCTGACCACCCCCATCCCTGTTCCTCTAGGACTTGATGGAGAAGATAATGGTCCTAAACAAGAGCTTGGAGCTAGTGCAGAGACCTGATGGTGTGAGGCCAGGCCCTGCCACCACCTACCGGCTCACTCAGTATGCCAACCTCCTGGCAGCCCAGGGCAACCTGGCCACCGCCATGAGCTACCTACCCAGTGACTGTGCTCAGGTGAGTGCGGCCATGTGGAAAGAGCAAACTGTTTCATTCATTCGTCTAACACTGGCTGAGCACCCCATGGTAAGTGCTGAAGTTCCCAGAATGAATAAGATCTAGTCCCTCAGGAAGCTCACATCTCTTGGGGGAAATTCAGATGTCACCAACTCATAGTGCCATAACAGGAGCTTATAATAAGCACAGTGGGACTCCAGGGAAGGGGCTGGTTTTGCCTGCAGAAGTCAAGGTAAGCTTCTGCATGGTTAAAATTGTTGAGCTGGGCCTTCAAAGAGAAGAAGCAGCTTACCAGCAGACGTAGGGTGATCTAGGCAAAGAAAACAGCAAAGGGAGGCTTGGCAGGGATTAGGGATCTTTGAGTCATCTAAGGTGGCTAGAGTGTAGAGGGTCAGCTGAGGTTTGAATGCTCTCTGAGGCCAAGCTTGTAAGAGAGGATGTTTGCTTGTTTTAATGTTACTTAATCCAGTTCTTCATTATTATGACTTTCATAGCCACAAATTCAGCAGCTGCGAGATCGGCTTTTTCATGCCCAGGGTGCTGATGTCTTGGGCCAACAGTCTCCTCCTTTCCCCTTTCCCCGAGTCATTGTGGGAGCTCCCCCCCACTCTAAAGAGACATCATCTTGCAAATTGGGATTCCAGCCTTCTCACCAGGTAACACCTATTTGTTCATTTATTTGTTCATTCATTCAGAAATACTCATTAATATCTACCAAGTGTTGGGCATGGTTCTAGGCACTTGGAATATATTAGCTAACAGAAATGATGGAAACTCCTGACTTCATAAAGCAGATTCAGTTATTTTTCTAATAACTATTTATTGAACAACTGCTAGGCTCTTAGGCACACAAACTATGATCCTTGCCCTTAATTAGCTCAGTCTAGTGGAAAGATACATAAAAAATTCAATAAAATTCATAAAGGCCGTAATTGCTGTATGATGAGGTGTCATGGGGTCACACATGAGAAAGCAATTTTCTCTGGCAGGTGGGAAGTTTGGGGAATATTTCAGAGTGAGTATGATGTGTGATCTCAGTCTTGAAGATTAAAAGTTACTTAGGCAGAGGAAGGGTAGGTGAAGGCTGTTTTGGGCAGAAGGGCTAGCATGTGCCAAAGCATTGAAGGGACAGTAAGAGAAGCCCACGCGAGGAACTGCTGACACTTTAATGGGGCTGCAAAACAGGGCCTTGTGGTGGCGGAGTGTGCTTAGATGAAGCTGGGGTAATAGGAGTTAGATAGATCAGGAAGGACCTGGCAGTCTGAGCAAAAGAGCTTAGACTTGGCCCTGAAATTGAGAGCAGTCAGGAGCTATCAATTAGTCTTATGCAGGGGAATGACTAGCTCCGTGTTAAGAAAGGGTAAGGCCGGAGGCATTTAGGAGACTATATAGCAAGACATGGTGAGGATGTGAAATAACCTGAATCTGGAGAGTGAGGTTGCATTTGAGATACTTAGTAGGGAGAATTGACAGAAATTGGCGATAGTTTAGGGGAGTGTGTGAAGTAGGGGGACTGGTCCCTCGGTTCCTGGTCCCTAGGTTCCTGGCCCCTAGGTCTGTCCAGATGGATAGGGTGGTGCTAACTTACAATACCAGGAGCCTACTGGAGAGGCTGGGGAACAAAATCCAATGAGACTGTAAATAGAGGTATCAGGCAGAAGAAGCTCCGGTGACTGATTCATCCTGTCCCACCATCGACTCCAAGATGCTTTCTGCCCTCCTCCTTCTTCCCACTTCCTCCTCTCCCTTATTTTCTTCTTTCTGTCTTTCTATTTTGAAATAATTATAGAGTCATAGGAAGTCACAAACAAACGTACTGGTAAGTCTCATGCATCCCAGCTCCACCCCACCCCACGCCACCATCCCGCAGCCACCACCACGCAATAGCAAAACCAAGAAACCGATATAATATAACCCGCAGATTCACATTTTAGGTTCCGATTTCACCAGCTTTACCTGTACCTGTGTGTGTGTGATTATGTGAGAATTTGTCTTTTCATCTTTTTAACAAGGTCCTTCACAAAGCAAAGATTTTTCATTTTATAGCATCCAACTTATTGTTTTCCTTCTATGGGTCTTATTTTTTGTGTCAAGTCCAAGAATTCATTGCCTAGTCCAACGTCCCCATATTTTCTCCTATGTTCTTTTTAGAAGTTATATAGTTTTACATTTTAAGTTCGTATTACTTTGAGTAAATTTCTATGTAAAGAATGAAGTTTAAGTTAAGCTTTATTTTCTTGACAATGGATTTCCATTCATAGAAAAAGTTGTTCGTCCTCCACTGAATTGATTTTGCGCCCTTGCAAAAAATTAATTGGGCGTATTCATGTGGATTTATTTCTCAGTTCTCCGCTCCACTCCATTGATCTATGAGTTTATCCCTCTGCCAGTACCACCCTGGCCTGATCACTGCCTCTGTATGGTAATACACCTTGACACAAGGAAGAGTAATTCCTCCACTTTATTTTTCTTTTTTAAAACTTCTTTGTGTATTTTAGGACCTTGCCCTTCCCACATATATTGTAGAATAAGCTTGTCTATGTCTACAAAGAAACTTGCTAAAATTTTGACAGGAGTTGTATCAAAACTATAAAATAATTTAAGGAGAATTGACATCTTCACTGTGCTGAGTCTTCTCATCCATGAACATGGTATGTCTCTCTAGTGCTGTCTCCATCAGCATTTTATAATTTTCATCTGTTCAAATTAATGAACAGATTCTGACATGTTTTGTTCATTTCAAACCTAAGTACAGTCATACCTCAGTACTCATAGGCTTCAGACCTCATCAGAGCTGGTACACATCATATTTTGACGAGAAAAAAATGTTTC
>PVKM010040698.1:0-13402 GCA_004027735.1 Carollia perspicillata
TAGGGGTCGGGGAGCTAAAATCAATTAAAACCTGCTGGTTTTTCCTCTCAAATTTCACTTCACCTTATTCATTTTTCTCAGTTAAATATACTAATATTCTATTGAAAATAAGTTCTTCCCCACCTTTAAGAAACACACCTTGTCTTTTCATTTTGTTTCTCTTCTTTGTACATCCCAGCGGTCGCCACTTCAAGTGCTGCTCTATTTTGTGCTGAGTTTTATTTCTTTCAGGTTTCCTCTTTCTCTGAACAGCAGGTGCCAGAATAACAAGGCAGTGTGAAATTTACGGAAACAATGTGTTTGTACAGTCGACTACCTTATCTAAAATGCAATGCTCTTCCACTCCAATTGGATGTCTTGCCATATACTGCAAGGTACAAAGAATGCCATGCCTCTGTAAGACAAGAACCTATCATTTTTTTGCACAGAGCATGGAGTCCCAAAATTATTTTAGTGAAGAATGAAATTATATGAATCTTTTTGCTCTATCTTTATATAAAAATGTTTTTAAACCCTCTTAAATTGAAATTATTCCCTGTTTATAGAGTATTTAATAAGGTCCCAATAAAAAACTGGTCACAGCATTAAGAATTATTTAAGTATATTAAAACACTTGCATCATATTGGAATTCCTCATAGAGCTGAGCTGTAACATGTAACATTTTGAACAAATAAATAAAAGACATTTCAAGACCACCACCTTTCCTTGTGAAATTTACTTTATGATTGTTTCTGTGATGGTCCTCTCTCAGATGAATTTGTTTTACTTTAATTAAAGCTGAACAGAAAAAGTTTTTGTTTTAAACCAACAAATATGAGCATATAGAAATCTACTATTTGATTCTACTGAAAGATATGTTTGAACTTTGCCTAGATTTGGAATATTAGTTATTGCCTGCTACACACCTAGGATCAATTCTAGGAAGGCTGAATAAATAACTGTATTTTCCTGTTTTCCTACTACACCCAAAATGGGGTTGAGTTTGTATGTTCCAGTGAGGGCACAATAGTTATAGTCATTCTATGGGTTCAAATTCAACCAGTGCTCTTACAGCATAGATATTTTATTTTAAATCTAATTTCTGCATCATGGGCTCCTTATCAGCAACAACAGCTTCTAACAAATCAAGTTCTCTGCTAGAATTTCCCTGTGTAGTACCCACAAAGCCTGTATAATGTGTCAAATTCGGTATGTTTACTATCCTGTATTGCATACAAGGTGAGCACCACAGGTAGAGTTGTAAAAGATAAGTTTCTCCAACTCAATGAGTTTGTTATATTGGGTTGGCCAAAAAGTCCGTTCAGTTTTTCCATAAAATAAAAGATACATTATCATTTTCACCAGTAACTTTATGTATCTGGATATTCTGAGTATGTCAGCTATCTCCCACTATTGGCGTCTAGTGGGTAGAGGCCAGGGGTGCTGCTAAACATTTTCCAATGCATACGACAGGCCCACAGCAAAGAATTATTTGGCCGAAATGTCAGTAGTACCAAAAACTTCACAAACCACTTTGACACATTCCATCAGTCACAGCACCTTCTCCTTTCTCTGCATTTCAATAGCATTTCTACCTTTCTTGAAATAATAAAGCATAATATGCCAAAATGTTGCATATTTTCTTCCATCTTCAATATTAAAATGGCTGCATGAACATTCATCAATTCTGATAAGTTTTTTAAATGTATGCTGATATGACAGCTGTCCCAATACAATCTAACAAAATTGTTTTGAAAGAAATTAAAGACAATTAAGCACTACTAGAGCAATAGTACGGAAAAAACTAAACGAACTTTTTGGCCAACCCAATATACTTAGGAGCCCGGGAAGAACAATACATTCCCCCAAATGGCCTGACCATGGGGTCTGAGATTACCCATGTTCCTCATTCTTCCAGAGTGAGCCACTGAAAGCAAATCCTGAGGACACCAGTATGCGATCCCATTAACACTTGACAGGACCCTTGCACAGTAGGATCCGCAAGGGTCAGCCCATGGTTACTCTCAGTATTCTCTAACTTGGTTATCCCCAACTCTGCTGATAATTAGAACCACCGAAGTGATTTTTTTATTAACTCAATAGGCGGGCCACGGAGCCCAGGAATCTGTATTTTTCAGCCAGATTGAGAAACTAAAACCTCGACAGTTCTCTTGCTTTATCGCATTTCCCTTCCTCCTCTCCTTCCTGTCCTCTCCTCCTTCTTCTCCTCCTCCTGGTCTCTTCTCCTCCGCCTCCTCCTGCTTCTCTCCTACTTCCCCCTTCCTCCTCTCCCTTCTTCAAATAAATAAATGAATACAGAAACAAAATATGGCAAATGTTATGTTCTCCTAAAATATCTCATAGGTGAAGATTCTGAATGTGATGACCAGAACCATCCTGCATCTCTATACTTGAACCTTTGTTCTTAACTCTGCAGTTTCTAGGAAAGTTCGGATTAAATGTCTAAAATGTCCAAGAAAAACCTGGTCATTTTTTTATGCTAGACATACTAAGCAAAGGCCTTGTTTTCATGTAAATGCCTTATCACAGGCTACAGGCAGACGAAGGGGGGCCTTGGGGTGCTTAGATAGTCCTACATACAGAAAATTTAAAATATACTGTAATACTTGTTACATTCTAACAAATAGTCATAGCCATTTAAATATCTCCCCTATTATTTTAGATACATTTCACTTATATATGTGTATTTCTGAAAGGGTTAAAGGGACTTTTCAAGGTTTGTTTTGTTTTGTTTTTCTTAATTTCCACATAATTCTTTCAGAAATTGCTTGGTTTTTTAAGAACATTTCTTAAGGCATATTTTTATAAATGTGTATTACCTTTCATACAGATTGTAAGGTTTTAATATTTGAATATATTAAGTGAAGGTGTTTGGGGTTTGGTTTTGTTTGCTTTGTCTCTCCAGAAAGCAACATATGCAGGAAATTATTTTAGTAAATGTTACTGTCATTTATTTTATTGCTTACTTATTTTGGCTTTGTCGTATTGCTCCCATATCTTCATGTCTAACAGCTAATTATTTTTCCCTCAAATTTCTTAGGATTAATTTGAAACAAAGCTGATATCTCATTCGCTGCAATATAGTTTGCTTTATTTTGCATAGCAAATATTTGTTCCATTGATAGGAATTATATACAATATAAATCATAGTGCCATTACAAAGCAGGTATGTATATCTACTATCTTAACAAGATTACGCTGAATTATTTGTTTTTCTCTTGTAAAAATGTTTTTCATTTCTCTAAAACTTGTCAAACAAACCATGTTATTTTAACCTACTCTTAATGACTTTGGAATTTATATTTGTAGTTAATGAATCTTTGCATGAAAAAGATCTCTCTCGTCATCTGGGAATATTCTTAATCAATTATATGATTAAAAGCTAATTTGCCCTCTAATTTATTTCAAATATTTTTTTCTCATTCAATACTAAAAGTAATTTAATGTGAGTAAATGTAAACTATTTATCCAACTATTTTGAGATCAGTTACACCAGCATAGGCATAGCATTAGATTCATATTCATTTTTATTAAGTAAAATATTCTATAGAAGTATACTATATATAAGATATATATTATATGTTGTGTATCATATATTATATTATGTGTAAGATTATATGTAAGATTGTATATACTATATATGTTACATATTATATTATATATATATATCTTTTATATATGTGTATGTGCATATATAAATTTTTGGTCCAAGGCTCCTTCCTTCCATCACTCTGGCCCATTACATACCCAGAAGAAAGTAGGCAGGCTCAGTAATATCCCAGTCAATAAACCACTTCTCCAGCTTATGATCTCAAATATAGTGTACAGATCAGGTCCTCAACAAACACTGGCAATTCTCTGCCCTCTAGTCACAGGTTTCCTCTGAACCGTAGAGTGACTCAATAAAGACATGCTCATGCTTTCCACTTAGGAGAACCAATGTGCAGAGAATGAAACTGTGAAAGAGTATTGTCCTGGCCCTGGCTATTGTAGCTCAGAGGCGCAGGCCGGAACCAAAGGGTGACAGGTTCAATTCCCAGTCAGGGCACATGGCTAGGTTGTAGGCCATGTCCCCAGTAGGAGGCTCACAAGAGGCAACCACACATTGACATTTCACTCCCCCTCTTTCTCCTTCCCTTCCCCTCTCTCTAAAACTAAATAAATAAAATCTTTTAAAAACTTTTTTTTTAAAAAAGAGTGTTGTCCTGAGTTAGGCACCATGGTCATGGTTTACCCAAGCATGAAAAGCATTTAAAACCCCTTTTGGACAGCTCCCAGCTACAAAAAAAACAGCTGTTAGGGCTGGAGTGTGGATCTTTAATCTTCTACAGGAGTCACACCTGAAAATCAGTTAAGTTCAAAGGAAGTAGTACTAGCTTTCCTACTGGAAGCCTGGCCCGGTGCTGGGTGCTTGTAATTATTTCCCTTGGGGGCCTTTTGAAGTCAGGAGGAATCCAAACCACATAGAGGGATACTCCACAGCAGGGACTGAGTTATGCATGGAATGCAGACGGAAAGGGGCACTTACCCTCGCCTGAAGTCAGGAAAGATTTGCTGAGGGAAGAGACTTGAATGCGGTAGGGGGCCCACAACATTATCCACCTCCACCAGTGATAACTCCTTAAAGCCTTACAGTCTTGCTACCTTGCTCACCAAACCCCCATGGATGGCTAGGTTAATAAACTCACATTCCTCTGATTGCAACTGAACACCCTAGTTAGCATTCAACATGGTTCTCTTGATCTTTCCTTCAAGCAACACCAGTTTTCATCCCTTTGCTTATTGTTTCTTCTGTGCTGCCACCTAAAATATATTTTCCTCTCGCCACTTGTTCAGACCCTCTATTTTTTTTCAGTCTAGCTCAAGACTTGCTTTCTCCAAGAAGCATATATCTACATACAAATACTTCCTTTCCTATGATTTCCTTCTCTATTGAACTTCCATAAATGTGTTCAGATGTTACCTTGAGAAAGTCTTTATTGTCTAAGATACCTTGTCTCCCAAGAGGGATTAAATTCCGAAAAACAATGAATGTAGGGTTCTAGAAGATCATTAAAACAGCAGGAAGGCCCTGGCTGGCGTGGTTCAGTTGGTTGGTCACAGTCCCACAGAGCAAAATGTCACCGGTTCGATTCCCAGTTGGTGCACTAGCGTGGGTGGCAGGCCTGGTCCCTGGCTGGGGCGTGTGCAGAAGGCAACCAGTGTTCCTCTCCTGCATCAATGTTTCTCTCCCTCTCTTTCTCCCTATCTTTCCCTCTCCCTAAATGAATAAATTAATAATCTCTTTAAAATAAATAAAAATTAAATTAAATTAAAAAGCAGGAGGTTGCAAGAGCAGTACCTCCCTTGCTGACCCTCAGCTGGCAGGCTCAGCTGTTTTCTGGACAGTGTGGCAGACATAGTCTTGGTTTCTATGAGGATACATTTCCCCTGTCCCCAGAATCTACACTGAGGCGAAGCCCTCCGGTGTTGGGTTGTAAAGCACTTGAGAAAGGAATATCTGGCAGCCCGTGGTTCTACTTAACCTCCCAGGTTCTCCAAACACAGAAGGGTGGTGTCTAAAGGGATCCATCCGGAGCTAAGGTGTGTGTGTGTTAGTTTCCTAGGGCAGTGGCACTAAATTACTATAATCTTGGTAACTTAGAAATTTTTTCTCTCAGTCCTAGAGCCCCAAAGTCCAAAATCAAGGACTGGACTCCCTTCAGAGGCCCTAGGATGATAATCCATTTCGTGTCTCTCTCCCAGCTTCTAGTGGCTGCTGACAATACGGCGTTCCTTGACTTGTGGCCACATCACTCCAGTCCCTGTCTCCATGGTCACACTACCTCCCCCTCTTCTGTCAAATCTCCCCCACGTGTCTCTTACAAGAAACTAATTGCATTTAGGGCCCACCTGGATAATCCAGGGTGGTCTCTTTAGTTCATGCTCTTTAATTATATCTGCAAAGATTCTTTTTCCAAATAAGATCATATCCATAATTCCTGGGACAGAAACACAGGCTATCTTTTTTGGGCCACCATTCAACACATTAAGAGTATCATAATAACTTAATCACCTAAATTGTTTCACTAACAATAGTGGCTTACAAAGCATACTCATCACTTAAGCTTAGGTATAGAAAATCATTAAGTCCCTTCTGCTCCTGAATTATTGAAATGGTTTCAATGAGCACTACTAGGTGCTTTGAGGGGGGGAAAGAAGATGAATTAAGTCTTCCTTCAAAGATACTATAAGTAGAAGGAAAAACAAACACATACACAAGTGCAAGGAAGCTGAATAAAGGTGAAAATACAATGCTCTTTGAGCAAGAATGAGGGAGAGTTAGGACTGCTTATTCCTTTTCCTCTGTTTCTTCCTCAATATCACTCTTACCAGCAAGCACTCAATACCTTATATGTATCACAACTACCCTATTAGCTGACGTTTTGGTTTATTTCTTCTATGGACACTGAAGGCAAGTGGACACCTTTTGTTAAATGTGATCTTATGAAGTTCTCATGAGCCCAAAATCTGAATATGTCATATTAAAAATATATAGATTACTTTAAAAATACAGTAACTGCCCAATAAACCCTCAAAGGAAAGCAAAACATATAAGAGTTATAGTATTATTTCAAGCTTATTTTCTTTAATATAAAAGTCTATGAAGAATATCTACAAATGCTATACACACAAACATATATACATGAGGAAAAAACCATCTACCCTTTCTAGAGCTCCAGCTGCCTCTGTTCCATATAGAACTAGAAATACATACTCATAAAAACATCATCTACCACTAAAATTTTTAATGATTCTCACTTCTGCTTTGTGAGAGAGCCATCACATTTCCATTTCTTTGTCTTTATCCATGATTCTGGGTCTTTATCCACGCAGAAGTAATGATAAATCACTTTCGCAGAAGGACTTAACATCTATTGCCAGCTCAGGGTCAGCATTCAGGCTGATATGGACAGAGAACTGCAGATTAATAGAGTTTTAAAGACTGGTTCAGATGTCTTAAAACCAGGCAAATATCCAAAAGGGCTCCACATCTTTCTAGCGGTTCAAAACTTCATTTACAATCTCTACTTTTAGCCAATTGTAAGGGGCTAGTTTCCCAATGAAAAATGTCTGTGTCCTTTAGGTCGGGGGCACTTTCAGGGCAATCCAAGGATAATCAATACACTATGGATATGCAGTAGGAGAGAGGAAATCGGGAAATGGAAGCAGGGAGAGTGTCCTCAGGGGATCAGGCAAAACACAACGGAGTCTATATCTGGTCATTATATTTAAGGGAGCAGATGCAAGGATTAGCACAGCTGGAATGTACTCTTAATAAACACTCTGAGTTGCTTAAAAAGGAGGGCACTTGTCTACACATGGGCACAGAATTTTCCACAAAGGGCTCCTATCCGTAAAGCATTCATCTTTTTAATCCCCAAAGCTTAGTACAAGTTACATAAGAAAATCGTTTTCATCTAAGTTAAAAAGAGAGTATCTATCCATTCCATGCCTTACCTCCCTGGTTCCCATACAGGGAGCACTTCCTAAGTGGAAAAATGATCTGAAGTGGCAGAATTTTTTTAATGAATTGTTCTCACTCCAAACAAACCACCAACAAGGATTGAGAAGCAAGCAGTTCACAAACCTGCTGGATTTAAGTTATTAGCTCAAAGCTGATTGCCTAACAATTTTTCTGTAAAAGCGGAGCCCAGCAGCTATAGATCCAAAGAACCCACCCTTCAGAAGAGACCAGCAGCTTGGCCCAGGGAGCACATTGTGCTTCCACAGCAACCTCAGCTGGAGCCAAGCTCTGGATAGCAGCTCAATATCAACTACAAAGCAGTCATTTGGAGAGTCAAAATTGAATTTGTATCAACCTATGTTTTTTGAATCAATACGATTTTCCTGTTGAATTCTTTTAAAGGCTGTACTTCATGGTGCAAAGGACTGTTTTTTAGAAAAATATCTATAATATGGCGTGCTCAAGTTTACGGTTATTTTCAAACAGATACTAATCCACATATAAAATCTTTCCAGAGAATGTTTATCAACCTCTTTGCCCTTTGAACCCAAGTGAGGGGCATTCACAGAGATTTGGAAGGTGAAAAGAAACAGCCAATGATTCTCATGAAGCAATGGTGGACAGAATGAGGGTTTCAGCAAATGGCAGGTGTGACAATGTGCCAAGGCTTTCAGAATGTCCTTCTGCATGTCACCCACTTCAGGGATATAGGCAAATGGATTCATTGGGAGAAGTTATCTTGAGATTTTTGAACTTCCTAAAGACATTTCCTCCCCTAGACCATCCATTTATTTTGGAAGCTCTAATCCCCTGTATTAAATCCCTTCCAGTTTGAAATACCTACAGTAATTTCCTGTCTCCTGACCAACTCTTGACTAATCCAATAAGAAATACAAATTATTCTCAGATTGATTACTCTGATGTTTAAAAAGTGACACTGCTAATTTCATTTAGTTTAAACAACCAAGATTTAAATTCACATTTCCACTGAGTCAGATAATAATGATCACTCCCAACCACACCTCACCCTCTGACACAATCTGGGATCATGTGATCATATGGCTGGTTGACTGACCAGCACCCATTTGACCACAGAGCACTGTGTACCACTGAGTGCTGACAATGATCCTGTAAATCATTGACATATTGTCTCCAACTTAGAGCTGAGGACACCAAGACTCAGAGATGTTTCATGACCTGTTCGAGACCCCTACATCCAAGAATTAGAAGAATTTGAAGTCAAACCAGATACTGTCTCGTGCCTGAACCTTTTCTGCCGTAGTAACTAACTTTTCACCATAGTCAGAAGTAATGTGAGAGAGTGGTCATTGTGAACATTTTTGGTAATCAATATAAGGCAACCAACAGTATGCACTATTTTGTGACAGCATCTACATTATGAAATCTCTCCCTTCTAATATTACAGAAATTTTCCTAGCCAGCTCATGGTAGTAGATGTGTGGTTTCTGAGGTGCCATGAGAACCAACTGCCACATGGGTCCCAGAGGAAGGGGTTCTCAAGAATTTGAAAAGCTCTAACACAGGGGCTGACTAAAGGAGATGGATTTAATACAACAATAATAAAAACAACGATCACAAATATATTATTCCTCATATGTCACGTCACTAGAAGACATGCTAGCTGTATTCCCCTGGGCCTTCTATGAAATGCACACTTTGACATCTTTCTCCCAAGAACCCTCACTTCCTTCAACTTCCTTAACCCAAGTCTGGAAATTCTGAGACTCTTACAAAAAAGATTTGCTTCTGCTGGGAACAACATAACAGCATAGCTCTCTCTTTGGCAGGCAGCCTATTCAAAATACGCCCACTGGACCACATAGAGGGAGATTTGGCTTTACTAGAGAAGTGAGGCGGGCAATTGTACCACCAGTAATTTTCCCTGCCAATCCTTCCACATGACAAAGCACATGTGGATGCAAATAAACTAATCCTTCTCTGGAAGAGTAAGCAGCACCTGGCAGTCAACTTACAGGAGCTCCAGACAGAAGATTTAAGTGAGGTACCTGAGGGGTTGCCACAAAGCAGGCTGGGAAAATCCCCACCTGGGATACCGGAATAAAACCTAATCATCTGCTAAGATAATTAGCCTATGAAAGAGATACAGGCTAATAATAGACCAAGTCATAAGGTTATTAAACTGCCCAAGGGTTAGGACTGTTTGCCTATTGATGAGAGAATTCCTGAAGATGGCAAAGCCACAGAATTTCAAATAAATGAATCAAGTGCAACTCTACAGGAAGAAATTGTGCATCCTGTAAGTGATAAAGAACATATTCAGGGACAGGTCATCCCCTCAATAAACAGAACACAGAAAACTTTCATAGAGAGCCAGACTGATCACTATAAAAATTGAGACCCACCCCCGACTCCCATTGTCACCAAGCCACTAAAACAATGATGTCAGTACAGAATATAATTAGGAACAGGAAATAGTCTTAAAAGGATTTGTAAACATATGTTCTAAGTCATTTTCTAAAACACGCTACTTTAATTTCTCTCTCTACCCTGAATTTTCTGATAGCAAGAGGTGGTTTTTAAAATATGTTTTTGATATAACTGATAGCCCTCCCATAGAAAGATAGGAGTCTATCTCCACTCCTTAAATATAAGTGACTTGCTTATAACCAGTGGGATGCAGGGAAAGTGATGCTGCATGACTTCCAAAGCTAAGCAAGGAAAGATAATGAAGCTTCCATCTGGTTCTCTTGGAATACTCATTCTAGAGGAATTCAGTCTTTATTTACAAATGTCTACCCTAGGATCCCCATGCTAGAGAAGGTGTATAAATAAGTTCTTCCCACAGCCCCAGCTATGGGCCTGTCTTACCACCAGCTTCAACTCCCAATGATGGGAGTGAGCCATCTTGAACATCCAACCAGCAAGCCCTTACATGACCACAGCACAGTCCACCTCTGATCACTACTGCACAACAGCTACCTAGTCAAGCCACTTCCCAATGCCTGAGCCATGAAAGTAAGCCCTAATAAAATGATGAGTTTTTCATACCACTACATTTTGGGGTGATTTGTTATGTAAAACATTGTTGACCATTCCCCCAAACTTCCAACAAATAATAGTTAACATTTTGTAATGCCTATCAATGGACAAATCTCATTTAATTTTTCTAAATATCATATGAAACATATAATTAGCATTAAGTTGCAGAGATTGAGACAAATATTTATGGTAATATGAGAGTTAGGTCTCAGATCTGTGTCATCTTATTCCATCTTATTCAACACTGTATCAATTCTTAGATGTGAAATACTTTAAGTGGCTAAAAATTTTATCTATTCAAAAATGTTATATGATAAAAAAAAACTAACAGCATTGGTCCTTTGCTCAATTTTTCCAGATATATTGTCTCTTCATATATTTATATGTTCTTATACAATTTAAATAATAAGTTATTCCTGGAGAGTCTAGATGGCAGCCAATTCTTGTATTTCTTTATATTTGTAAATAACATGGTAATTTCTCTGTAACTGACCTTCAACATTACAAGGAACAGACCAGGTTTCAGGCAATAAAATAAAGCTAAATTTTAACCAGACATAGAGAGACTTGTTTTTCACAGCTCTCTGGATTTCACATCTTTAAACACACATTGGGAATTAATTAACTGAAATCCTTAAAGTTTACAATTTGCTCATCCTAAAAGAGTTTGTCAAATCTGGCATGTCATTTAGGTATTTTCGGTTCCCTTGTATTAAATTTTCACAATGGATAAATCAACAAAAACATTTACTTTTTTCTGGTTAGGGCGCTTATGTGATGCAAAGAGGTATAAAATGTCCTTCCAGCCTTACAAAAGCTTACAGTCTAGTTGGGGCTATTCAGAGACAAAGTAATATGATGTGGAAGAAAGCATACTGCAGTAGGAGTATATTTCACTACATACCTAAAAATGGCACTAAAAAGATTAAGAATGAAAATGCATTATAACTCACAAAACACTAAACAAATTTAATATAAAATATATGCATAAATTAAAACAGAAAAGTTTTGTCCAAAATGGTAGTTAGATCCCATGGTATCTCTGCTGTTTATAGAAATTACTAAATTGCATCTTGCTGGCTGATTCCACAGTGAAGACGCTAAGCTGTACCTTACTAGCTGATCCTGAAAGAGTAGCCCATTGCTGGCTAACTACTAACCCCTTCTGATTACATACATGGGAAGGGAAAAAAAGTGCTTTCCAGCAGTTGTAATGAAGGTTGACATTAGTGAGATCCCAGGAATTCACCATCAATTATAGTCACCAAAAGCCAAAGTCAAACTGAAATGTATTAGCATAGATAATGCCTAAAGAAGTGAAAAAGACAAAAGGAATTGTAGGATATATAAACCAGACACATAAAAAGATACATAAAATTTTTATAAATTTCTTAGAGAAATTGATCTAAAGTTTATGAGAATATTTGCATACTCTGTAGTTGTTATGAAATCTTAATTTTTCTTGATTTTTTCTATCATCAATAAAAGAATGTAAAATGTTCCAGAGAAATGAACTGGAAAAGTACATATAGTCCTTTTGTACCAGGCATCAAATTTAATGCTATCAGGAAAATATTGCTAAAAAAACATGATGGTCTCTCAACCTAGAGGGCATTATGCTAAGTGAAATGAGTCAAAGACAAATTCTGTATGATTTCATTTATATGTGGCTCTTAAAAAAGCAAAACAAACAAAAGAGCAAAGTGATGGTTGCCCGAAGACAGGGAAATGGAGGGGTGGGTGGGAAAGGTGAAAGAGATTAAGAGGCACAAACTTCCGGTTATAAAATAAATAAGTCACTGGGGTAATGTACAGCACAGAGAGCATAGTCAATAATATCATAATAACTTTGTACGCGACAGATGGCTACTAGACTTATTGTGGGGATCACATCCTAAGATATATAAATGGTGAATCACTATGTTGTACATCTAAAACTAATAAATATAATGTTGTATGTCAACCATACTTTAATAAAAAGCATTTTTAAGAAATATGGGTGTCTCCTGAAATATTAAGAACACAGAAGAGAAGATGCCTCTTTCTCTTGATGGCTATGTTTTAAAACAAACCAGTGGATGAAACAGATACAGGGTGCAGCCAAGAGGGGGGCCCCCAAAAAGGGATTTGGAATGGGGTCCAGAACTCAAGGTATCCAGGAAATGTTAAGATGTCCTCACCCCTTCCCCCCCACAGGTGTGAGTTGGGGGAAGGGACAAATGGAGCAGGGCCATTGAGAGCTGTTTTGCATAGCAACAGCTTTGCAGCTAACCTCTGGCATGGTCATTTGACATATCTATAGCATTTAACTGGTTTCATGGATATGTTAAATAGCTGTGGCCAGGCTTTGAGCCAGGGAGACGGGAGTGACTTCCACCCAAGACGGAACTGGGAGGCAACTCTCCCTGGTTATAGCGCCTGCATGAGAGCTTGGAGATGATGACTGGCTCCACATCATGGGGCCACACCTGCCCAGACTCACAATGGCAGCCCAGTAAAGCTAGAAGGACTTAGGAGTCCTGGCAAATGTAGCCGATGGTGGGAGTAGTCAGAAATGGGGCTGCAGAAGAAGATTGGTGTGGGGATTTAAACACAGACGGGGCAGCCATTGAAGGGAGAGTCACACCCTTTTGGCCAGAATGGGGACTCCCGCTTACCTGTGAGAGAGAATCACCATGTAGCTTTAGCAGAGAGAACCACATGGCTTTGGCCAGAGTGGGGGACTCCCCCCGCCCCAGCCATGAGAAGAATCATCACAGGGCTTTAGCAGAGAACCACCACGTGGCTATCTATTTCATTTCCTGAGATATGGTACCTTGGACTGGGCAAAGGGGGAAAGAAGGACTCTGTGTGCTTGTGGGTGTTTAAGGGAC
>PVKM010040699.1:0-13374 GCA_004027735.1 Carollia perspicillata
GCAGTTAGTTCCCTCGGGCAAAATGCGTCCCTGGCAGGCTGGACACCACACCCTACCACCACGGACAGATGGCTCTGCTTAACGCCCCGCCTGGCCCACAGAGACTCCATCCCCTCACAAAGGACTCGGGCCAGGCTCCAGCTGGGCCGGGCCACCAGATTATTTGCTGGGGCCTTTTGGTCCTCTCCTTGCCAAATCCCTGGAGGACGGCCATCCGGCCTGGGGCCCACACAACAGCCTTGCAAACCCCATGCTCCACAGGAGCCCCATCAAACCCCGGAAGACCCGTTCGGGGGCTTCCTTTATAAACTTGACACAGTTCTGTGACAGTGACTCAAGGAGCAGAGGTAAGAGACAGCCTTGCTCCTTGGGAATGTCACAGGCCTGTCCAAAGGACGGGCAGAGATAGAAGCCCACGAAGGCCACGATGTCCATTTTTGTGAGTGAAATGACTCCCCGGAAAGTCCAGCGTGAATCAACAACTCAGAATCAACCAGAAGCTTAGGCTGGCGCTCCCCTGCTACACGGACGTTGGGCAGAATGGGAAGACACAGGACCTCAGGACGCTTCTTTCCTGGGTTCCCAGGACTAGCCTGGGGACGCCCCATCATGCCCAGCCCACTGGTTCTGAGGCTTCCTCAGCCCCTCCCCTCCCACACAGGCCAGACAGGCCTCCCCGCTCCTTGACCAGGAGGCTGAAAATCTGGCTTTCACACATAGCCTCACTGCCAGTATTGGATTCTCTGTTTAAAAAAAAAAAAGGGTCTCAAATATCTCTGCAAATATTTCCTATTTTCAATAACATGGTATCAATTTGCAAACAGAATAATGATCTCTGTTACTTTTCAGGAAATTATGTGTAATATACTTTACTAGAGCGAAGGAGGAACAATCTAATTGGAAGAGCCGCACTGAATCGTATTTAACCTCAGATGCACTAAATGGAGTGTCTCCGAGATAAGTTATGGTTTTTAATTTAACGTAAACTATTCTGTGCATAAGCACTGTGTTTTTGCCACTCTAATAATGACTGGTTTGGGTTTATGAATTATTTTTCCGATCATCTCTTGTCTCCCGTGAACACTCCTCGTGAGTGTTAGAACAACCCGGATGTTTTCCCACAGAGAATCTGAAACAAAAGATGGTCCCGGCCAGGCGACTCCGCCGTCCGGGGACATCTGTGCCTCCATGGTGCCACGCCTCACCCCTGGGGAAGGTCCCCGGTTTTTGAGACGCGCCCACGTCTCATCACCCAGGCTGCTCCTGCGCCTGGCCAGCTCCTTCAGCGCTCGGACTGATGGGTTCCAGCCGCCACACCAGCACCTTCCATGGAGCTGTGTGCTCACCGAGATTCATTGCCGAATGGAAAATATTGAAATTTCATTATTCGTACAATTCATTTGCAGGGATGATCCCAGGAAGATGTATTATGTGTCCGAAGTTCATTGTTTGACAGGGACTGGAGGGAAGGGCGATGGGAGGAAGCACGACGTGGCAGTGTGTCACAGCCTGACCTCCTGTGTCACTGGCACCAGTGAGCCCGATGAACTGGCACCGCTGTGCCTTAGAAAGCTGCTCCTTCAGCCCATCCCGCAGCCTGCCGCCATCGTTGTCTCGGGGGCTCCCTGTTCCCAGCGCAGGTGCTGGGGGTCCTGTGGCGGCCGGCCTGCTGCTCTGCTTTTCTGTGTCCCTGTCTCTTCTTTCATTTATCCATGAGTGGGCACTGATTAGATTTGTTTTGCCAACTGGGCATCTATGTCCCCGTGTTTGGGTAAGACTGCCAGTTTCCTTTTAGGAAGCTGTTCACTCTGAGCTTTGGGTAGGATGCCCTGAGAGAGCATGTGACTGGGTGTTAGCCAATGAAACTACGGCATTTCTCTGGCTGTGATGATTGGTCCAGAATGTACTCATGACTTCATCAGGGCCAATGCCATTCCACCAGTCTCTCATGGGGAGGCTGGGGCAGACTCTAGCACTTCCTATTCACTGTGAAAGCTGAGAGTATACAAGGCTGGCCCTCATGCCCTACAAACAAAGGGCACAACAAGCAAAAGCCATGGGGGATGCCCAAGGGAGAATGAGAAAAGTCCTGGTGACGTCCTTTGGGCCCTGGATCCAGCCATACCTGAAGCTAGCATGCTTTTGAACATTGGACTTTTTCATTATGTGAGCCATAGAGTCTGTCTGTGCTTAAGTTGGTTTGAGTCAAGTTTTCTCTCAGGGACTTTACATCTTAAGTGAAACAGCAAAAGGATAAAATGCGTCATCTGGGAGGCATTCATTCCAGGAGCTCAGTGACAGGACATGGGTGGGTTCCTGCCCCCCAGACTCCTGAAACTGCCCTATTACTGCCTGTTCATGTCTGTTCTTACACCTGGTTCTCTTGCCTCCCTTCAATAATTTATGCCACCTGATAGCCTACCACTAAATTCATTTTCTGGTTAAGTTAGCTGGGTGTCAGCTCCTGCTGCTCACCAGAGATGCCCAGTAGGGCATAGGGGTGGTCGGTGGGGATGGTTTTCTGGCTCCAGGACTCTCGCTGCTGTCTCAAACAAACTGTGGGGGCCCAGGGGTCTGGGTTACCTGTCCCACCTGCAGACCTGGGTCTTCATGCCTCACAGAAGAGACAGCAGAAGGACAGACAGCTGGGTGAAAGAATCACATTGCAGGTGATTTCAATGATGTGCATGTTAAAAACACACAAAGCGATCAGTTGTTCCTAGATGCATACATGCGTCAGAAATCACTACAGTGGAATGGGGGATGGTCAGCAAATTCACATCAGTGGTTGCCTCTGGGGGGTGGGACAGGTGAAAGGGGAAAGGGGGCTTTCCAAGTAAAAAATAAAATCAGAGCCACAAAGCTTGCCCCCCACCCTGCCCCACCAGTTCTCAGACACGGGGAGGGCTTGACTGAGAGCCTGGCTGGGCCCCTAATGGGGGACCTAGGGGGATACAGAGAGGCACCCCGGCATCCCCCAGTTCACGGAATAGCCACTGGCTGACGGTCAGACGGTCAGGCCAGGACAAACTAGGAGGGCAAAGAGTGTCGGGGAGCTGTGAAAAAGATGACCACCCGGACTGGGGCCCGGTGAGGGGCAGGTGCGAGGCCAAGATCCTGTGACACCATGACTGTGGTCTGCAGGACACCTACGGTCTGCAGGTCGGTTTGCAGAAGGATGCCCTCAAGGGCTTGGAGCTCACACATTGTTCTCTTGTCTTTGTTTTAACATTGCACATTTTAAAATAAAAGCCAAGGAAAACTAGAAAATGTGAAACAGGCTGAAAAAGACAAAGAAAAATTTGGCCACCCACCACCTCGTCATGCAGATACGAAGAACCAGTTTGCACGTGTTAATGAGATACCCCACCCCCACCCCGCCTCGGCTACAAAAGGAAGATCTTCTTTCTCCCTGGGTCAGGAGGCAGCACCGACAGAGGGCGCTGTGAGCAAAGTTGGAGCGTTACATGTTGCGCAGTGGTTTTTGCCTTTGGAAACAGGTTCGTGGCCATGGAGGGAACCAAAGTAGTGACAGAAGCCATGTGGCCATGCTTACTACAGACAGGCCCTATTTAAAGCTTAACAAAGGCTAACTCGTCGAGTCCTCACAGCCCCGCGGAGAGGGGCGCTGTGATGAATTCCCATTTTACAGAGGAGACGGTAGAGGCCCAGGGAGATGAGATGACCTGCCCAGGGTTACGTGGCCGATGTTTATGTTCAGGTTTCGAAACTGTGAAATCTGGCTCCAGCGGGCTTTCTCAAGACAGGCCACGCCCTCCCCACCCCCTCGGGGTACTGCCTCTCAAGGAAGCTGACTTCCGTGAGTAACTCACCCCATCTGTGGCCCTACCTGCTCCATCCACACAGCGGGGGAGCTCTGCCAACCCCAGGAGCCCTTGGCACAGGTGAAGCTCAGAGAGGGCTCGGGACCCGCCCTGTCACACTGCTGAAGGGGCAGGCTCAGACCCCTTCATCCCCCAGGCCTTCTGCTGCCTGGCCAACGGGGCCCCAGGCCACAGGCACTCTGGGCTGGCCCTCCCGCTGTCCGCCCAATTCAGCCGGCTCCTCTACTGTCACTTCAGGAATTTCCCACGCTGAGCCAGCAGCCAGGAAGGCCTTCATTTCTTTTCACATGTCTCCTTGCTCAGAGGGTGGCATGGTCCCCTTCCCTCTAGCCATCCCTGTGCCAGCCAGCAAGTTCATCTGAGCACAACTTTGTGCACCCAACCAGTGCATAGCAAATTTAATAATTAAAGAATAATTAATTACACCTGAAACCCCTCACTGGGGGGTACAATTAGCCTCTGGCACCTTTAGAATGAGTTGCCAGTGACTAATTGTGCCCTCAAGGAGGCATTTGTAAGTACAATTAATTGTGTGCAAAACTGAACCCACGAATACTTGGGAACATAAAAATTATTCCCACAAAAAGAGCTTGTTCAGGCCCTTTCTTATTTCTTTATTTACTTGTAAAGCCCTGTGGTGTGTTGTTCTCCAGTACTCTCCAGATGTGCCAAGGTCTCTGTGGGAGGCCCCTGTCCCCGTCCATGAGGGTCACCCCAGCCTAGAGGGAACCCCCAGGCAGCCACATGCCAGTGACTTGAGTAGTTACCTATCTAACACAGAATCATGGGAAAGCTAGAGCTTGAAGTGCAACTTCTCAGTCAAAGTCAAAGGCGCCCCAGTTGGAGGGCTGGTCCCAGTCTCCACGGTCTCGCCCTTGCCTTCCGAGATGCCCCTGCCCAGGCTGCTTCTGCAGTAGCCCCTGCAAGGCAGCTGTCAGAGGAGGACGGGGCGGTTGGTGTTGGAATTGGACCATGTGCCTCCCTCACTCAGAGCGTCAGTGACGCCCTGGGCCCAGGGAGTCCACGCTGGCTCCTCAGGTGTCCTACAAGGACCACATGAACTCAAAGACCTCCTGCTGTCAGCTCCCAAACCCCACACCGCCGCCTAACACTATCCCCTGCGCCCCACAAGGACTGACCGACCACTCTCCATGCTGTCCACAGGTTGTTCCCTCTGCTTAATGTGCCCTTCCAGCCATGCACAAAAGCACGCACAACACATGTGTGTGCCAGCGTGCACATGGGCACACAGATACATGTGTTGTGTGTGTGCACGTGCATGTGCTCTCATGCATGTGTATGCATGTACACATACGTATAAAACACATGTGCCCCGTGCACACATGTTGTCACACGTCCTCATTTTTGTCATTTTCCTGGACTCAGCTCCCAGGCCACCTGGGCTGTGGTGCCTTTTCTGACCCTCTGCTCCCTGCGCCCACTCTCCGGTCCTCTGGGCCACCACACTTCCCAGGCACTCTCTGCTGCAACCAGCTCTGACTCCCCTGTGGGCTAGACGCCCCCCCAGGACAGGTGGTGACAGTCCTTTTTGTACCCCGGCCCCTCCACGACGCCTAACATGATGTGGGGCGTGTTTCGTAGATGTTTGGGGCACCAACGAACAAGTGACAGATGAACCAGGAAGGAGTCTGGCCCTATCACTCCTGTGAGCTCTGTCTGGAAGTCCCTTTTACCACAGCATTGGGGACACCGAAGCAGGAGCCCCTGCCTGGGCCTGTCCCAACCAGCAGAAGGCAAGAGCAGTGGGAGAGCCCCTGGGGCACTCCTCCCACCAGAGGAGGGGGCCCTGCCGCTCGGTGCTCCCCCAGCAAAGGTGGGGCAGTGCGCTGACCCCAGAGACCACTCCTCCCACCGGGGAGATTTCTCCAGCAACCCAAAGTTCTGCCTGCGCCATGGTTGGGGTGCCGAAGGGGCTGCGCAGGGGCTGCAGGGAGCCCAGGCTCCTGACATGGTAAACCAAGAAGAACCTCAGAAGGTGGAGGTGGAGGAGGACGCTCCAGACCGAAGGCAGGAGTTCAGGGCTGCAGGAAGGAAGAGGTGACTGACGGTGTCAGGGGGACTTACCCTGTGGCTGTGCTTCAACGTATGTGTCAGAGTTAGTACTGAGCCTGGTGGGGGTGAACTGGGGAGCCACGCAGGACTCAGGAGCAGGAGGCAGGGGTGAGCAGCCCAAGCAAGGCCTTCAGTGCCGGCAGAGGAATCTGGACTGACCTCGATGGGTTGGGATGGGCAGATGCAGCTTCTGCTTGTGCTCTCACTCCTCCTGGTCATCCAGGGCAACCCCATCGATCCCTCCAGTGCCACTCCGATGTCACAGCCCCTAGGCTGCCTTTTGTCACTGACTCAGATGTCACTGCCTTTTGCCCTTGCAGAGGGTGGAGCACCCCTCTGGAGAGCCTCAGAGACTCTGAGTCACCTCGGTGTCCCTCCTACGTATCCCCTCCAGGCACTGGCTCCTTGGAAGGGAGGAGTCCCTCTTCACTTCCTGTCCCCGAGCTGGTCCATGGTGGGGAAGACATTTCTGGTTGCAAAGGTGGAAGAAGGGCCGTCGAAGAGGGTGGTGTTGCATCCACTGCCTGCAGCCCAGCTGCGAGGGGGCACCGCTGGCGAGAGCAGCGCTACAAAGCCAGTGCTGCGCCCTGGTTGTCTTCCTCTTACCTCTGGGAGGGGACCCCCTTGTGAGGACACATGCGTTTTATGCCCTGGGTTAAAGACATTTGCCTTCCTCTGATTTTCTTTTTGACATTGTCTTTGGCTGCTTGTGGGGGTCTCAAGGGCTGCCAGTCACCTAGAAGGCCCTGGAAACTGACCACAGAGCAGAACCACCTGCAGTTTCTGGACACTGGAAGGCCTTAATGAGTCCGGGGTACGTGTTCAAGTGTGAAATAAGGCCAGTTGGCCCAAGAAAGCCTGAACTCTGTGCCATTTTGCCATTCACCAGACATGCAGGACACACCTTTGAGATGACAGGCCCTGGGCAGGATGCTTCGGATATGGTGGGGCGGAGGGGGGGGACAAAATCTTTCCCCAGAAGCTCCCACGTTTGAGGGAGACATTCCAAAGGATTGGAGCAGCACTCTAGGGAGGCTGGGAAGCCCAGGATGGGAAACAGCTACCTCTGCTTGAGGGGGAAGGCAAGTCTCCCAGAGGAGGTGGGCTCTGAAATGGGTTCTGCAGGATGAGTAGGAGCTCACCAGGTGCAAGACTAGGAAGAGTGGAGGTAAAGAGAGAGGAGAGAGGAGGGAGGAGTTAAGGGGAAGGAAGTGAGGAAAAAGAGAAAAGCCCTGCAAATTCACAGCGACAGCCTGGCAGGGACAGAGGAGACACGGTTGTAGTGCAGTGTCAGCTGTGTTCATGTTTGATGCTGGCTCCTTCCTGCTTTCAGTCAACAGGCATTTATTGAGCACATACTACATGCCAGCCTGTGGGAAATCGCTCATGGTCCAGCTCTAGGCCCTTCACCCAGTCGCTGCCTCATGAGCCTCGGTGGGCATCCAGACTACAGAGGCCAATTGGCGACCCTAAAGGACCAATACGCTAACCAGCCAGAAGTCACTTCTACTTGAGGACTTTAGGGTTAGAAGTGGTCACTACTGCCAGGCGCCACCTGTGTGCAGCTAGCTCCCTGCCACACCCTCTCATGTGTCCCAGCTCCTCCCCTCCCCGAGACACCCCTGTGGGTTGTGCACTGTGACCTCACAGCGAGGAAGAAGATGAGGTCAGAGGGGAAGTGGCAGCCTGGCCACCGGCTACTGGTCTGTAGAACTTCATTTTCTCGGGTGCAATCTGCTTCTTTCCCACAAAACAGAACAGAACAAGAGGAGGCCCCAGGAACCCTTTGGTCCATGTACAGGACAAATCCGAGACTTGTGATGCTTCCCGCTCCCCCTTGTTGCCATGGGCATCATGCCCCTCCCTCCCGGGGCCTTCACTAGGAGCAGGAAAAAGCTAACCAAGGCTCAGAATGTCCTCCGTTTGCAGGACAATGTTGTCTCCTGTTCACACCACTCTGGAAAGTAGGCTCCAAAAGTTCACAAGTGCAGCCCAGCCTCCTGCCCTCCAAAGGAGACTGTGGGAAGCTTCCACAGAGCTGCCAAGCTCCCACCGAGCCCTTGCACCACACCCAAGCCCCCCTTCTGGGCAGCTCAGGGCACTGCAGTTAGCCGGACAGAGGTTGCACTTAGGAGGGCAAGGCACGCCTGGCCCCAAGTGCCCGAGACAGAAGGCTGTCAGAGTCCCCTCCCGCCCCGCGAACAGTCACTGCAGAGTGAGCCAGCGCCCAGCACCCACTGTTCTCACAGCCAAGCACGGCTCCCTGGCAGGTGAGCGACCTCTGCCCGCCTGAGGGCACGGTGCAGATCCTCGGGTCTCCACGCTGACCCCCAGCACCTGGACGTCGAGTGAGCTGAGTTCCTGCCCAGGTCAGAGCACCCTGCTTCCCGTGAGGGCCGCATGCCCGGCTGAAGTGGGAGAGTGGCGCTCCCTCAGCCGCGAGAGCCGAGGTTCTCAGACTGAGTCAGCTGCTGACCTGGCGTGCAGCGCTGCCCCAGGGCATCCTGCATCACGGCGAACACACACACACCCGTCTGACATCAGAGCTGCGACACGCATTCTGCCGGCATGTGACGAGGACTGCTCCAGGCCCCCTCGGCCAACAGCCCCTCAGCCTGCTCCCCTGGTGGGTGGGCCACCCTGGCTCTTTTCCATTCTTTCTGGGAAAACAGCCTAAACCGCCAAACGTACGGGTCAAGATTCCTGCCTCCACTCCTTGCTGGAAACGTCTCAGTATAAGTAGGACATCCCCAAAGGTTTTCATTGGTGGAGAGGGGAGCGATCACACACCGACAGCGGAGTGGGTGGTGCTGGATTGAGCCATTTGGAAAGTGATTTAGTAACCGGAGCCGAGAGCCTTAAAAATGCCCAAACTTGTTCAAAAAGTATGTCTCCATACAGGGGTGACTGTGCCAGGAACAATTTTTATATATTCCTCCATAAATTATTAGGCAGATGTTCATGACATGTTAAGGGAGAATAAGAGATGAACATTTATGCTTATTATATATCACATTATTATATATGTACAAAAGGAAAGTTCTGGAAGGAATGTTAACAGTAATTATCTGTGATGCATCTGCCTGGTAATTTTCACTTTGGATCTTTTGAAACCTGAATTACATTGAGGAGGCATTTCTTCTACATGTAGGGAAAAGGTCATTTTCATCTTCAAAAAAGAAAGAAATACATATGAGCAACGTGAAATAAAATTTTGACGACAACAAAAAAAAACCACTGAAAGATGTCACGCCTTTGACTTAGCGGTTTCGCTTTTGAAATCAGTCCTAAGGAAATAACCTGAAATGCAAACAGAGCTGAAAGGCACAAAAATATTACTTGCAGTAGCAATGTTCATAAAATTTATTAACAAAATTTCCGATAAATTCAATGGCACACGATGGGATATTATGGACTATTTTGGAGACTTTTTGAAGAATTCGTACATGAAAAATAGGCTATGTCATAATAGTAAGTGGAAAGCGAGATAAAAATAACCAAATTCGTCCTAAGGATAGAGGACCGTTTACAAGCGTGCAGAATCGAGCTGACCGAGCAAATTAAATCCCCAGACCAGTTGAAAGCAGACCCCTCCCTGCCTCAGGTTTTCTTCAAGATGCTCGCAGCAGACTTTGCGGGAGCCGGAAGTTCCCGCGCTGTCTTTCGTGTGCTCACGCCTGTTCCTCTACAGGTAAAGCCGGGTGACCTGTGTTTGCGTGGCAAACAGGCTTCCCCTCCCGAATGCCCACGGCGCTGTCGTTGCGGAACAACACAGAAGGCTGCGTCTTCTGCGCACTCCGAAACTACCCCCACCCCCGGCGCCTGCTTGATCCAAACGGAAGCGTCACCCTGCGCTCTCCGCTGCGGAATGGAGTCTGGACCCGAAGTTGGACAGCAGAGCCGGCCGCAGGAGAGCGCTCCCGCTGGGTGCCCGCTGCTGTCTGGGACGGGCGGTTCACCCGCTTCAGGGGCCAGGCGGTCCTCCTCTCTGGCCCCCACGAGGTGGTGCCGCTGCCCAGCCCCCGCCCCCTCGGGCCCTCACCTCACTTCCGTGTCTGTGCGTGGGTGGCACACGGGACACCCTGGAACTTAGAGAAGGGACAGCGCCAGTCACGTGGCTTTCTAGACGTGGCCTGGTGGCTGATGCCCCCTGAACTTGCTCCCTGGTAAGCCGTGTCCCTGAAAAGTCATCAGGTGGGTCTGCATGGGAAAGGAAGATGACAGTGAGAACACTTGGCTTTGACTTCATCCTTCTGTAATTATGAAAGTAATGTGTGCACGTTTGATGTAAAAAGTACACAAAGTGGGCAGTGACCCTTACTTCTTAACTCCCCGCATGTCACCTCCCAGTGTGTGATGGGATCCTTTTGGGAATTCCTTTTTCCTCTTCTTTCTAAGAATTGCTTACTTCTGATTACAAAAGTGCATCTCAGGGAATGGAGACAAACACACAGAAATACGTAAAAGTCGGCTCCAATCCAGTGCCCAGGACAGCCCACGTCCACATTTCCATGTAAATCTCCCCCTCTTTGTTCTATGCGTATATGCCTGAGTTATTGCAAAGCGGGGATCACAGTCTAATTGTAAGTTCCAATTTGCTTTACTAGTTTAATATGTCATGATAATTTTCAATGCCACTACACTGTTCTTATGACAAAACTCCTATTGGCTGCAGAGTATTGCACTGGAACGCGTGTGATACTTTGTTTATCCAGGCCCCTGTTGCTGAATACTTAAGGCCAAGTCCATGTTTCCACTGCTCTCAACCTCACTGCGACAAACCACATGTGCCCTGGGAGCATCTCAGGGAACGTTTCCAGCAATGGAATTTCTTGGCAAAGGATAAAACCATGTTGAAGGCTTTTAAAAAGCTTTCATTTGACTTCTAATCGTCCTTGCAAACACGTAACATTTCATTCAAATGGTTTAAATTTACCACCTCAAACGTCTTTAGTGTACAGCGCAGCAGGAGTGAGTACATCCGCTTTGCTGGGACACCGGTCTCTAGGAGGCTTTCACCTCGCAAAGCCGAAGACTTCGTGCCCATCAGACATTACTCCCCCTCCCCAGCCTCAGTCCTTGGCAACCCCCTGTCTACTTAGTGCTTTTCTCATTGTAAGTAGTCTGGGGATCTCATACAAGTGGAGCCATACAGCATTTGTACTTTTGTGACTGGCTTGTTGCACTTGGCGTAACGCCCTCGAGGTTCACCCACCCTGCAGCCGACGTCAAGATGTCCTTCCTGTTTAAGGCCAAATAATGGTCCATCGGATGCATATGCCACGTTTCGTTTGTCCATCCAATCCATCCATCCATGGATGCTTGGTTGTTTCCGCCTCTCAGCCATTGTGAATAATAATCTAGTAAAATGAGTGTGCAAATGTCTCTTCAAGACTCTGCTTTTCATTGTTCTGTGTGTCTACCCAGAGGCGAGGTTGCTGGACACACGGTAATGCCATTTTTAACCTTAGAGGAAACTCTCGCTGCTCCCCACAGTGGCTGCCCCACTTTGCCTCCCCACCAGCCGTGTGCCAGGGTTCCCTTCTCTCCCGGCCCTCGCCAGCACTTGCCTTCCGTGCTTTCGATAGAGGGATGGTGGCCGTCCTAACAGGAGCGAGGTCCTGTCTCCTTGTGGCTTTGACTTGCGTCTTTCCTGATGGTGAGTGAGGTTGAGCATCTATTCATATGCTCATTAGCCACTTTTGAGCCTTTGAATACATATTGCAAACCTCCCCCAGAAATGGTGGGCCAGTTAAAACTCCCACCGGGTATATGAGGGCAGGTCTCCTTGCTTCCAGCCAACACAGTGTGCCCGTCAAGTTTGAAATCCCCGAACACTGTAGGTGAAACTTGCAGAAAGCCACTCACATTTGCGTTGGAATGGGAACAGCTTACACGCTGTCTTTAGAAATAAAATTTCCTTGAACTGGGAGGTGAACTGAGCTGACCTGGATTTTCTTCCCCTTCCGAAAGCCCTGGATCCAAGTGTTTGTTTTGTGGGGTTTTCAAGAATCCTCTTCCTATTCTAAACAGTTGCACGTCTCCCGAGTTTTACCATAAAGACTTCAATAGCCATTGGCCTTGGAGCAGTTGGAGCATTCATATCAAAAGTCACTCCAGAAAGAAGCCCTCGGGTTTGAGTGACAAGCTGAAGAAAGCCCTGCCTTGTTCTTCTGGGTCCTCCACCCCGGGGCCCATTGTCGCCCTCTGCTGCTCCTGCCAACTCTTCCGTAAGACAGTAAATATCAAAGCCCTATGTATTGTAATGGGGGTTATTCGCAAATGGTATTCTTTTTTAAACAGAGCTGTTCCTTGTTACTAAATGAAATTTGTTGAAAACTCTTTGAGAATCCTCATGGGTAGGCAGAGGCCGGCCAGTCTGTTCTCAGCCGCCAGCAGTGACAAGAAGAAAGCAAAAAATCATGACCCTCTCGGCTTCTTGCATTCCTCCCAAGGAGCCCTCTTTTAAAGGTAGGGTTCTGCACATGTCCCAAGTGTATCTTCGTGTGCACGTGCGCGTTGTGGCCACGTCTCAGCCCGGCCCTTCGCTCAACGTCCCGCTTCTATTCTCTGGAGCCAAGCGAATGCAGCTGCTCTCAAGTGCAGCCAAGGACCCCCGACGGGAACTTGCAGAACTGGCAGACGTGGCGGGCGTCAGGCTCCCAAGAGTTCTCAGAACCATCCAGCGCCCCGCTTGCGGGCAAGGGGTCTGAGGACCAGCCGCCCACCAAGTGTCACGTCATCAGCAAACCTACCGCGTATTTACTTCTGTCCCAACTCACCATGAGGAAGTAAGGGAGCTGTCTTATGGAAATTCATACAAAATGTAGACTTGGTACAAGGAAGCTGGGGGTCAGTCAGAGCAGGCAGAGGCGTGTTCCAAACGGAAGGATTGGGGGAGGGTTTATTTCTAAAAACGCGAGTGCAAAGAAACCCCACGGGACAGGGCGGAACCTGGACGGACAGCTGTCACCGCCTTTCAGCACAAAGGGCAAGGAAAGACAGAAGCTACTAGAACCCAGAGAGAGAGAGAGGGGCATCTGGAGCATCGACAGGAAGCCTGACAGCACCGTGGTGCTGGCACGTGCTCCCGCCCGGGTGAGCCTTGACGACGCGTAACACCAAGGGGAAGAAGCCGGGCGAAACACCGCGTGTTCCGTGATTCCATTTAGAGGAGACGGCCGGAACGGGCGAATCCTCGGGCGCAGACGCGGGTTAGTGGCTGCCTAGACTGTGGGGAATGAGGAGTGAGGGGCGACTGCTAATGGGTTCCTGGTTTCTTTTGGGGCGTCATGTAAAAGTTCCGGGATTAGACAGCGGCGATCGTTGCATGACTCTGTGAATAGACTATAAACTACCAAAAGGGCATGCTTTAACGTGGTGAAATTTATGGGATGTGAATTCGATCTTAATAAGCTTAAAAAGGAAGGGGGACATATGGCTTTCCGTGGAAAGG
>PVKM010040700.1:0-13360 GCA_004027735.1 Carollia perspicillata
CAGCAGGTCCCTTCCAAAGGGCACCAGGCTTCTGAGTGCAGAACAGGCACTCTCCACGGCCTCTTGCAGTTCTGTGTCAAGGGCTCTGGCCTCTTTAGGAGACTTGTAAAATGTACTCTTTCCAAATTTTTATTTATTGATGAGAGAGAGAGAGAGAGAGAGAGAGAGAGACACTGAATTGTTGTTTGACTTATTGATTTTTGTATGTGCCCTGACCAAGGATTGAACACATAACATTGGTGAATCAGGATGATGCTCAAACCAACTGAGCTACCCAACCAGGACTAAAAAGCACTCTTTCCAGATCTGCTCTTGAAAGGGTTCTGCTGAGAGAGCCCGTGTGACCGAGCTGGCTGGGCTGCCGGGAGGAGGTGTCGGGCAGCAGTGGAGTTGGCGTCTGTGCCCCACTGCTCCCCACCCCCGGGCCCTGTTGGTAGGTCCTCCAGTTTTGTGACACCCTCATCATTCTAGCCCAGCATCACTTGGGAAAGGGATAACAGATATTTGTAAAATGAGACAGTTTAAATGAAATCGGCTAACTTGCACGTAGAATTTTACTCAGCATTTTCTCATACATTTGGAAATATTGTTATTTCTACTTTGTAGGTGAGTCAACCGAGACACAAGTAATAATTATAATCAGATGCTTACGAAGGGCCAAGTATTTTATTTGGATTCTTTATTTGATAGTACTGGCTTTCATGTATCGAATACTGAAACTATATGCAGGTACTGTTCCAAATTCTATATACACACAAACTCATTTGCTCTCTGCACAAACCCTGCAAGGGAGCCCAGATGAAGAAATGAGGGCCGAGAGAGGACTCGCAAACTATCTGAGGCCAGACCAGGGAAGGAGCAGCTCTGGGATTTAAACCAGGCAGTCTGACCCAAGAACTCAGACTGAGAAACCCTGCCCAAGCCACACGATTCATTACTGGTGGGGTGGGGATTTGAACCTGGGCAGTCAGACTCCAGCGCCACTGGCAGAGCCAGAGCTGGGATACAGACCGTGTCCTCCAAATGCAACTGCAAAAGCTTTTTTCTACATCATGCCATAAATCATGCTGGGCAGTTTACCTACATGGTCTTGAGAAACGAGAATGTTGTTTTTCACCCCTGATTTCCACAAGGAGAGGCTGTCCCTAAGAGGACACTATGCCTGTCCTGGTCCACTGCGGGGACCCGACAGGTGAGACCGTCTCGTCTGGGGCTCCGTTAACAGCTCCATTTGGTGAGTGGGTTGGGAGCAGGCTCTCCAGCTTTACTTGTTTGCTTTACTCCACAAAATGTTTCAGAATGTAGGCATGAAAGTGAGGTTCTGTTTATTGAGTGGGCTTGGAGGCCTCACCATGTATATAATACCACCACCCAAGGGCGGTATTAAAAACATTTTACATTCGGGATGGAACAGGAAGGAGAGGGCCTGCATGATGGTGGAGTAGGGGCCTGGAGGCCCCGTGTCGTGCTAGAGGTCACTCCTGTAATTGCTGGCTTGGGTGGGATGCAAGAAGGTCCCACGGGAAGAATCAGGAACACTGGTGGCCAAGGGACCTTGGGGAGGCTCAGGGGAACAAGTATTTTAGAACTCATCAGCATGCTGGCTGAATAGGAGATTGCTTAAGCCCTTTGAGGACATTTATTATCCCAGTTTACAGATTAGGAAACTGAGGTCCAGGGAAGTTAGTAATTTGTTCAAGGTCACTTAACTATTATGAAATAGAGCTGGAACTCTTACCTTTCTGGCTGACTTTGGAGCAAAGTGTCCCCCTCGATGGGAGGAGGTGTCCCACTGAACAGTTATTGGGGCTGTGCCTGCGCCCACACACGGAAGCCCGCCCAGAAGGTGTTGCCGGCGCAGCTTCTGAGATGGTCCCCATGACCCCAGCCTCCTGGCACACCTGTCTAATCCTCTCCCTTTCAGTGCCTCGCTTTCACTAACGGAATGCCCCAACATGAGGAGATGTCACCTGCATGATTGGATTGCAAAAGAGTTGGACTTCTGTCTGGCTAGCAGGCTCTCCTCTCTCTGGCTGGCTGCGAGGAAGCAAGTGTGGGAGACCCACATGGCGAGGAAATGAAGGCAGCCTTTAGCCAGCTGTCAGCGGGGAACCGCGGCTTTCAGTCCATCATCCCAAACACAGCGGAATCCTGCCGGGAGCCACACAAGTGAGGTGGGAAGCAGATGCATTCCTGAGCCTCAGCCCTGACTGAGGGAACCTCAGCCTTGGCAGAGAACCCAAAGCAGGTGCCTCAGATAAGCCATTCCTGGAATCCAACCCAAAAAGCTGTGAGACAATAGACGTGTGTCGTTTGATTGTAAATCCCTAAGTTGGTGATAATTATGATGTGGCAATAGGTAGCAAACACAGGTGTACCTCAAATAACATGAAACACTGTGGGAATTATATTTATCCAGATAAGTTAAAGGCTAAGATACACTACTTTTAGTTTTCAACATCTCGGTAGAAGTTACAAAGCCTGTCCTTTCAAAACTGCATGCCATTTTCTGTATTTGAATTTCCCTCTGAGACAGGATGGTCTTTGGTTGAGAGGAACTACCAAACCGTTAGGTAGAAAAGTGTTAAATGAGTGCAGCCTGGCATGGCACAGGGCAGTTTGGGTTGTTTGGAAAAACTACCCCCTGCTGAAGGCAATATATGTTGGAATTAAAAAAAAAAAGGACCTTAAAAGTGTTTAAGTATGAACATAACAGCACCAAACTATCACACCAAAATCGAACTTCAAACAAGTACTTGGAGATGTAAGCAGGATCTGGAAACCACTTTGCCTGGAGGGCACTCACCTGACAAATTGGGACCTTCCTCTGACAGCCTTTTGGATTGAATGATGAGGCTCAGCAATGAAAGTGCAAGCTCACGTACGCTGGGGAAGAGGATAGAAAATTTCCCCCACTGTGTGATGGCATCGCAAAGAGTAATTGTGAACAAGATGTATGTCAGTCCTCGTTGGGGTAGCAATTGGGGCCCTTGTTGCCCAGGCGGACAAGGGCCCTTAGCTTTGAACTTGGTTCAGGGTAGCTCTGGAGGTGCCTACCCCCTAGGAACCTGATAGAAGCAAGCTAATGCCTTTTTGGAGAAAGGTGGTTTCATGTTGGATCTGAAATTATTGCTATAAATACTTTTTTCAAGTATTGGGAGTAGCTCACAGCAAAAGATTACCCGGCACCAAAAGAAAACAAGGTACCATGAGAAGAACCAGCAGAAAGAATAGGCAATAGAAACAGATCCACAGACACTGTGCCTGTTGGAATAATGATGCAAAGGTCCCCTTTCTGTCCGATCATTCTAAGTGTACTTCCACAAAAGACATACGTAGTATGCTAAAAGAAATAGAGCTTTGAAAATAGCTGCAGGAAACTTTCCAGAGCGCCATTAACAGATCTTAAAAGGAACAGAGTTGAACTTTAACAAATGAAACATACAATACCCAAAATGTGAAAGTTCAATGGAGAGTATAACAGATGAGACACAACTAAGGAGAGAATTAGTGAATAAGAAATTAGCCAAAAGAAATCATGCGGGCTGTCAATCTCAAGGTTAAAATCTAATAGAATAAATCCCTGTATAAGTAAATAACACATACATCTAAATTAGCCATATCGTTGTAAAACCTCACAATACCAAAGACAAAGAAAAAATCTTAAAACTAACTGGGGTGAGATGGGGCAGGAGAGATCACCACATCAGTAATAATGAAATCTAGAAGGTAGTAAAATATATTTGAAATATTTTTGAAATATTTTAGAGAAAAGTAGCTGTCAAACTTATAATTCGATACAGTAAAAATGTTTTTTTTTTTTTTTTTTTTTAGGAACAAGAGCAAAATAAGGACATTTTCAGAGAAATAAAGCCAGAAGGCATTTTCTAATATTAAGCTCATGTAAGGGAGTTCTATCAGATGTACTTCAGGCAGACAGCAAATCAGACCGAGATGGAAAGAATGGGAGGCAAGAATCAATGGAGATAAAAAAAGATGGGTAAATATATGGCTAAATTTAAATGAAAAAACACTGTATAAAACAATAATAGTAATGATCTGCAAGATTGGAAAGAACTGGGAAATTGAAACATATAGCAATAGCATATAAGCTGGAGGGGTAAGTGGAATTAAAGTGTTAGAAGGTTCTTATGTTGTCTGGAATAGGTTAAACATATTGTTCAACTTTAGGCTTTGGTGAGAAATTAGCTCTGCAAGTTGTAACTTCTAGGCTAATCATGATAAAAATAGGGCTTCTAACCTCCAAGGTAACAGGGGGAAAACACTGACTGATGAAATTGGCCAACTCAGGATCAAGTCAAGTAATGGCGGGAAGAGGGAGAAAAACAAGCAGAGAGCAGCCGGGACAAATAGAAAGTAGCACAGGATGTGGCGAATTTAAACTCAAATACGTCAGTAATTACATTAGATGTAAATGCACTACATGCTCCCGATAGACGTATAAAGTAACTCTCTGTGGACCCGAGAGAGGGAACGAACCTGCCCAAGGTTCCCCAGGAAGTCAGGGTGGGGTCAGCAACCAGGGGCCTGTGTCCTGGTCCTGTGGTCTGTCAGTCCCACCCAGGGTGGTGCCACCGAGTCCTGTCACACTGAGAAGCTTGGTGGGGGCCAGGTGGTGTCAGGCTTTGGAACACAGAGATGAGTAAAACATCTGTCCTTACGTCTGTCCTTACGGTTCTTCCCATGAATTCTCGTATACATACTTTACAGGAGTTTAAGGTCATGTCATGTCCTCGTGGTGGTGGGGTGGGGGTTGGAGGAAGGGACACACTCTTCCACCCTCAAGGTTTTCTGGCTGGTTTAAGAATCAAATAGACACGAGACAGACTAGCAAGAGAAAACCAAATTTAATCATACTTTTAATGAAAACCCTGCATACACAGAGAGCCAGAGAGGCCCCAGTTGACTGAGAGGTTGAGAACCGAACAGGGGGGTTGAGGTACAGAAGACGTCTGGGCTGGGGATGAGGTAATGCACCTTGGGGGCTTCAAAGGGTAATCTCGGGGTGATAAGAAGAACAGAAGGACAGTAAATAGAAGTTTGCCCTGCCCTATGGATAGGTAAGAAGCAGTTATCTCTGATAATCTCTTCTGGGCAAGGCCTTTAATTCAAATTCTTGTAGGTAGTTAAAGGGAGGGGTGGAATTTTCTCTGGAGCCTGCAGCTGAAGTTGCCTTTAGCTAAAAAAATCTGCATACCGCTGCTGAGGCACATCTTGGGGTGACTCGTTCTGAACCCCCAGAGCTGGTAGTGATGGTTTCCAGGCTGTGTCTGAGAAAGGCCCTGCCTGTGTGCCCAAGTGTCCATCGGAGTGGGACCCCATGAAGACGGAAGGGAGGGTGGGAGGAGGCGGTTTTCTGAATGGAAATTCATCAATGTATTTCAGTCGGCTGCACTTATCAGTGTTGCTATTTCAGTGAGTAATGGTGGAGCCTTCACCCAGCTCTTGCCAGACGCCGGGGGTGGGGGTGCGGGGCAGCGATATGGCAGGGGTCCTCTCTGTCGTCAGAAAACATGAGCTCATGCCAAGGTTTCTGCAGGTCACCGAGATAGCGCTGGCTCTCTGGAGACAGGCGTGACCCTCAGGTCGGCTCCTAGTCATTGAACTAAGTGGGCTCAGATAAGGGCCGGATAATGGTAGCCAAACTCCCATGGCCTCTTTAGGCCTCCCCCAGGGTCCCGAGGCCAGAGGGAGGGCAGGTCAGGGAGGGGCCAGGGGGAGGAGTGTGGCCCAAGAGCCTGCTCAAAACCCTCTGGAAAACGCCATAGGAGGACCCGGATCTCCTGAGTCTCCTGCCCACACTACTGGTCCATGCCCCTGCCTCTAAGCCAAACAGTTGTTAGGACAATGGGAAGCCACTGGCCATCATGAACTCCTAGAAAAATACAGAACTGGCTGCACTTCCTTCTTTGGACTTTTTGTTATTTAATCAAATCTGCTGTATCTGTTGACACATTTTAGTGAGTGGGGATGTAGGAGATGTGGGGGTGGACTGGGGCAGGGTTAATCTGCCCAGTGGTTTCAGGAAAGACCAAGGCCTGATCACAGTCCAAATGATTTCTCAACTTCTGTGCTCTCTGGCTCTGCACTGACCATCTCATTGAGCTTTCCTGTGAATCTCTGCAGGCTGTGACACCGCCCCGGGGGCGGGGTGCGAGTGGGTGCGGGGTGGAGGGGTGGGGAGGGGGTGGGCTGGGCAGGGGGGTGTTGGATTTAGACCTGGAAGGGAATTCAAGAGCTAGTCTTCTGTGGGAGTAGCCAACCCTGGGCATGCTGGCTGCCGTGGCCCTCTGTTGGGTGTGGATTAGGGAACCTTTCCTTTCTCTGCCCAGAGCAGCCCCCAGGGAGCCACGCCCAAAGGGCCGGAGTCTGTGAGGGAGATGCAAGGATATGCTCACCTTTGAATGTGTCCAACTTCCTTACTCTGTGGCGGGGAGATGAGAGGGGGTGGTGTGCTGAGGCCCAGTGAGGGAACCTGCCTGCCGAAATTGAGGAAGCCCTTTAGTGGAGGCACTGGGACTGGAACACAGAATCTGCCAAACACCCTAAAGGTATCTCCCAACTTTCTGCCCAATGCCTTTCTCCGCCTCTTATGGGGCTTCCTTCTAGGGGAAGAATTGAAATAATAATAATTTGAGGTTTCATTGCATACAGTGCTGCCTTCAAGTTTTGAAAAATAAAGCTCCAGTATCTTGCGTGTAGTATCAAAATGCAAATGAGTTAAAACTCACAGAAGGAAACCCCAAACCTGTCCTTGAGAACCGGGCGGGGGGGCGGTGCGGGAGCGGGCGGGAAGGGGGGAGGGCGGCGAAATCTGTATCCCTTCAAGACTGGAACGCTAGTGACACCTACTGGAACGTGCAGGTTCTGCACGTGTGAGGCGTAACCGTCATTCCCTTCATTCCAATGACACTCAGTTTAGGTAGAAATTTCAAACGCGTGTAATTCTGTATGCAGAAAAAGTATAAAATATTCTTGCAAATGATAAACACAACTTCAAGATAGTTACCTCTGCGGAGAGTAGGAGTGGATAGCATAAGGGTTTTCACTTTGTAATTTTTTTTCCTTTAAAGAGATCTGAGGCCAATAAAGTATCAACATCTATTAAATCTTGGAGGCAGTAATATTGGGGCTTGTTTTTCTGCAATTAACTCTTTGTTTAAAGTAGTTTGTAATAATGGTTATAATTGTTATATCTACTGTATAGTATATAGTTATAACATTTATTTATTTATTTTGAACGTATAGTTTTTATTTATTTATATTTAAAGAGAGGGAACGGGAAGGAGAAAGAGAAGGAGGAAAACATCGATGTGTGGTTGCCTCTCATGTACCCCCCACTGGGGACCTGGCCTGCAACCCAGGCATGTGCCCTACCGGGAATCAAACCAGTGACCCTTTGCTTCACAGGCTGGTGCTCAATCCACTGAGCCAAACCAGCTAGGGCATAACGTTTATTATATAGTATAATACATATATTCATTTTATATTATAGTATTATATTTATGTAAGAACAGTAGAAAATAAGATGTAAAATTTGGGGCCCAGGTTCTTGCACTTGACAGCAATAGGGCAGTTTAAACAGCAAAAGTTGTTAATATTTGCTGGCTACCATTATTACTATCATTAGTACATTTGCTGGCATTGACACAAGTGTATGGACAGCAACCACAGACTCACGTACGGGCAGAGAGGTCACTTCATTCAACAGAGGGGAGAAGATGCAGGTGGGACACGCACATGCTGGGTTAGCCCTGGACAGACTCGCTGCTTTGCTCTTGCTGAGAATCGGCTCGTTCCCCGTGGGGAGCTGTAACGCAGGACACCAGGATGGTAATGGCACCTAATCCGGGCTTTGCAAAGAAGATCTCGTGTAGGAGGCTGAAGGAGGTAGTTACAGCCGACAATCAGTATTGTTTCCAGATTGAGTTGGCAGCCCCCAAACGATCACAGGCACCGTCCCCCTCTTGGGGACTACAGTCACACCAAGGCCACAGGGTGAGGGCGGGGCTCGCCGTGGTTGGACACTTTGGGCCTGCCTTCATGATTTTTTGGCACACCCAAGTACCTCTTGAATGATTATTACAGAATATACTTTTATTAAATAACCTCACTTTTGATGACCAGAGATTTAAATGTGATTGGTGCTGGTTGCATCCAAGGATTTTAAAAATGTTCCCAGTTGAGTGGGGGGTTGAGCCAGGGTTGAAAACTACTTCTTTACAGCAGGAGGGGAAATCCCAAGGTTCTAAGGTTGGAGAAGGAATTGAAAGCCAGAGCAGTCAGTGTGAGGACTGATGGCGTGGGCCGTGGAGTTGGGGCCGTGGTGGCATCTGACCAGGAAATGGGTCTCATTGGCTAGAGGCTCGGCTTTTAACTTTCCCATGGGGGCAGGTGTTGAGGCCCCAGGACTACAAGAAAAGGAAGTTGGATCTGAGACTCCTGCATAAATCAGGGCCTTTGAAGAGCTGAGGCTTAGTGAAAGGGGAACTAGTAAACCCCTACCCACTGGTGAGGGAGACTTTGTTTGCCTGTGGCTCTTGGTTGGTAAAACGTCTCTCAGAATAACCCAAAACTTCAGCAAGAAGCTCAGTTAAAAATTCGTCTCAACTCAGCTTTCCATCCGTGGATGAATGGATAAACAAAATGTGTGTGTGGCACACAGTGGAGTATTATTCAGCCTTAAAAAGGAATAAAATTCTATTTATTTATTTTGAAAATTGACATATAATTGTCGCATAATGTTATATTAGTTTTAGGTATACAAGGAATGGGATTCTGACACCCGCTACAACATGGATAAACCTTGGTTATGCTAAGTAAAATAACCAGTCACAAAAAGACAAGTACTGTATGATTCCACTTATATGAGCAGCCCTCACCCGCTGGAGGATGGGAGTGAGTAAATAAATGTCTCAGTTCAACTGTCCTTCATTGAAACAATCCAAGGCACAGCTATAAAGTTCTCCAAAGAGTCCTCTGCTGGACTGAGCCTCAGTTAGCTACAGTGATAACCAGTTTAATAATGCGAACTTTATGAGATTTTCTGTTTTGCTCTCCCTTCCTCACTATATCTGACCACTGGGATCATTTCCTGAATAAACTTGCACTTAAATCCTCCTTTCAGACTCTGCTTTCAGGGTGTTCAAAGTAAGGCTAGACTGAGGAAATACAAAGAATGCATTATTTTAAGAGGCAATATCTGAAGAAACAATATCTGAGAATTTTCCAGAATTAATGAAAGACCGGTATACTTAGATTTAATAAACACAGTCCTAAACAGAATTAAAAAGTAATCTATTCCCAGACACATTGTAAAACATCAAACATAAGGAGAGAAACTTCCGAAGCAACCAGAGAGAAAGGATGCATTAATATAGCATGGTGTGGCAATTAGACTGAGAACAGACTTTTCAACAGCCACAGCAGCCAGGTGGCAATGAAATAAGGTCTAAAGGAAAACTAAAGGAAAACGACTGGTAACCTAGAATTTTATACCCAGCTACACTATGGTTCAAGAGACCTGCTTTGGACTGGGGTGGGGGACTTGGAGACGATTTCTGCTTAACTAGTTCTGTTTGGCCTTCACGCCTGCCTTGTGAGCAGAGGTTCCATCTGGGGCAAAGAGATTTGGGGAATGGGTCTGTAGAGCCTGAGAGCTTCAGTCTTCACCTTTTGACCCTAGGATCCCTGGCTCTCATCCCCCAGGTAGTGAGATTTTGGATTATTCTGGCAGTATTTATGGGCCTGTTCAGGTTAAGGACTTTGCCAGAATTTCTCCTGGGTGGGTGAGTCAATGTCTTCATTGCTGCCTATGGACAGAATTCCTCTCCTCTCCCCCACTGCCAGAGAGAGGGGGAGAATTAACTGCAGAGTTGCAAGAATTAATTTTTACTCTGCTCTACTCCTTTAGGCGTCACTTCTCCAGGTGGTAAAACAAAGGAAAAAATTGGCCTAAATTGACCCTTTTTTCTGGATCTAATTCTATGGGAAAACCTCTCAGCCACCCTCCGTGGGTTCTCTGCCTTCGTAGCTACTTTGCAGAACAACACAGGTGAAAATAACCCTACCGCTCCCCCAGGTGCACTAGGCAGGGCAGGTGCGGTGCAGACCCAGGCGCCTGCCTTCCAGCTTGCTCCTGCCCCTGCTCCCTTCTCCACCTCGAGAACCAGGCTGAGTCTCAGGCTTGCCACGGAAAGCAAGGTATTGATTTTCTTTCCAATTTTTTGTTTAGATCCTAGGGTCCCTGGTGAGTGGATTCTAGTGTTGCTGATTTCTTTAAAAAGTTGAGAAGTGTTTATAATTAAACAAGTTATACAGAAACTTACATCTATGGTCAGGCTATTTAGAAAAGGCACCTTTAATCCCAGCTCTCCCCTTCAGAGGCAACCACAGCTGTTATTTTTGTGCACATACTGACTCGGCCCTTCTGTCTCTCTCTCCATATAGACATAGATATAGATATAGATATAGATATAGATATAGATATAGATACAGACGTAGATATAGATATAGATACAGATGTAGATATAGATATAGATACAGGTGTAAATACAGATACAGATGTAGATATATAGGTATCTGTATCTCTATAGAAATCTATTTCATTTTTGTTCCTTATATAGTATACTCCATACAAATTCTGTGATATGGCATTTTCTAAACTTACACATTTGGGGGAATCTTTCCAACTCGATATGAAGATTTTTTTTGTTCTTTGTGACTGACACGGAGTATACTGTGCCATAATACATTTCACCACTCCCCTGTCAATGGACACTTAGGTTATTTGTCATTTCTGCTGCTGCGATAATTCTGTAATGGACTCTCGTGCAGCTCTTTGGGCACGCGTGTACTATCTCTTGGGTAGATACAGAAAGTAGACTTACTGGCGAAGATACATTTAGCTTTTCACCATTACAAACTTTCCTGGTCAATGTATCAAAATATCCACTTCTTCATCCTTTCACCAAGACGGGCTGTTTTCAGTTTTTTCAAACTGTTTCCCCGGATGCTGTTTTTCTCCTTTTGTAACTGCCATCTCTCCTCCTCCTCTGCGCCATCTACTTTTCTTCCACCATGTGAAATGCGAGCGCATTCCAGAGACTCATAGTCAAGTCATAAAATCACACAAACAGTGTCCATCTGGTCAGAAGCCACAGAGCGGAAAACACTCAAGTGGACATACAGAGGAGTTTGTAAAATCACACACACATGTCTTCACACACAAACGCAATCTTCTTTCCAGTCAAGATAAGGGTACTGGTGGGAAAAGTGCTGCCGCACTATCGCGTTTCCCGGTGTGGGCGTCCAGATAAGTGGGCTCCCACATCTGGACAATAACACACAGCCGACAGCTGCTCTGCGGCTCGGAGGAGCCTCGCGGCTGCGGCTGCGCCTGCAGCGGGGCCCAGGGCAGGGCCGGGGGACGGCCCCGAGCAGGTCTGTGGGGTAGACTGTCCGGGTGACTTAAAGGAGGCTTAAACCCAGGACTAGGGCATTGTTGGGGAGTCACCTGGGTATAGGCGAGGGCAAATCAGAGCAATTAGAGTCACCACAGGGGGCCTAAGTTATCACTGTGGCCCGAAAGGGGCCACTGTAGGCAAAGTGGCTCCGCTCGCAGCAGAGGTGCCTCAAGTTTGCAGACCTCCTTCCCGTCTCTCTGCCGTTCCCAAGGCACTCTGGGCAGGGCGGTCCTGATAACCAGGCCCCCCTCTCCCGCCGGTGTCTCCCGTTTCCTCACACCTCTCAGCCTCAGATTTCCAGCACTCGCTGATGAAGGTTTCCCTTAGAAACGGCGTGAGCCTTTGCTCTCCAGTCAGATGCAGACCCCATCGGACTTTGTCACTTTCTTATTCATTGAACGTGGGCACCTGAGCCACGGCAGCACCCACCAGACTGAAGCGCTGTGCTCAGATGTGAGGGGCAATGCCTCTGGAGGGATGTGACCCTCCAGAGCCTGTCTGACCGAGCCAGGGACACAGGCTCCCGGCAGAATTCCTTCTGGGAATTCAGGGGTAAATAGCAACTGCAGGGGGAGGTAAAGGCCAGCAGTGAGGCCAGCAGCAGGAGTATGAAGCCCAAGTGCAGAGCCAGTGATCGTAAGTTGGGTCAAGAAGAGGTTCGAGCCAGATGCAAGGTGTGGAATGAGGAGGAGGAGGGTCCAGGCCAGAGCTGGAGTATTTTGAGGTTATGGTTTCAAGTGGTTTGAATCATGGAGTCCAACTGCCCTCCGGGACGGCGGCTTCAGTTCTTAGGGCTCTTGGAAAAGCGTGACAGTTCCTGGTGACCAGCAGTCTTGCCCATACTCATAACTGTAGTTAAGCAATGGTGTTTGATGAAGATGGTGGTCCTGAGGGTCCTTAAGCAAATGTAAGTGCCCGGCATTCCCAGTGGCTCCGTGTCCAGTGCTCTGCAGGCCCCCTGGACCCCACAGGCATTGGCGGGGAGCTGTCCAGGGTCATCAGCTGACCAACTGACCGCCAGTCTGTCGGGCCTTGTGCAGCAAGATTCTGGAGGCCAGGCCTGTGTGCCCCTGCCCAGCTGTCCCTGCAGCAGCAGCTGGACATGCACAGGGCCTGCTCTCCAGAACCAGAACCAGAAGGTCCAGAGCCTAGCCTTGAACAAGCTGCAAGACCTTGGGCCAGTCATTGGCTCTCTTCTTTCTCAGTTTTCATGGAGACATAACAGTACCCTTCCAACATATGGAGCTCTTGCTGGGGAGATAGGCATGCTGAAGTCAGGAGATGAGAGGATAAAGCCTCATAAAGATGCAGGCAGCTTTTAGGCCTGTTTGGAAGGAGATGGGTTAGCATGTGGAGTCTAGGAGCACAGGGGCTGATACTGTCCAAGGCTCCTCCTGCTCCGTGGCCACCTGTCTCACATTCGACCTCTAGGAGGGAGGTGCAGCATCTACCTGGGACCTGACTTCGGGCCGAGTCTGCACAAATGTTCGAGAGAGTAAGTTGGCCTGGTGCTTTCCACACAGGCACAGGGAGCAAGCAGAATGTGCCAGAGGGCCTGGGGAGAGCCCTGCTTCGAGGAGCTGCTATGAGGACATTCTCTCCACCCACGGGCACCCTTCTGTCTGTTGTGGTGGGGAAGAGGCACGGTGCAGTTCTCCCCTGATGTTTGCTGGATGTCCGCTTGACAAAGTCTGCTTCTCTGAGTGGTGATTTCTGGAGTCAGGAGGTAGTTCAGGGGCCTGGGCCCCAGCAATTGCCATGTGAGCTGACCCGGAAGGAGAGGATGGAGGCCAGGGGGACCCGTGGGTCCTGGGACCCAACATGAGAAAGCCTAGGGGTTCCAGCGGGGAGAGAGCCCCCATTTGTACACCCAA
>PVKM010040701.1:0-13375 GCA_004027735.1 Carollia perspicillata
CTGGGCTGGGGGCCTGGTGTGGGGTTGGGACTCCTTACTCTTGAGATATCTTTCTTGAATTTTTATCCACGAAACGTGGGTAAGGGACCAGCCTGTTCCATGTCTGAGCCCCTCCTCCCGGCCTGGATGGATGTGGTTTCCTTAATCCCATAATCATCATACTCCCATTCAACTGGATTTCTGATGTTTCTGAGTGATGACTGTTCTATATTTTAGTTGTAATTGTGATACAGTTGTGCACAGAGGCAAGCCATGGCTGCCTACACTGCCATCTTGACCGGAGGTCCAGATTAATTCTTAAAATAACCACTCAGAAGAGAACAACGTGAGCATACTACTGGAACAAGAGATGCAGGGCTGCACTTATGTCCAAATACCCAGGCAGTGATTTTCTTTGGGATGCCTGAGGTTGACAATGATTCTAAAAACCTGCCACTATCTTGACAGGCACAAGGGGCAGACAGAACACTGAGAGCAATTTGCAAATAAACATCTGTATGGCATGAGGTGATTTTAATTTAGGAACTAGGAAAAACACGAGACAGACAGATTAAGCAACTGGGCTAACTCCTGGACTCCACACCTGAGACTGAATAAGGGCAACCAGAGTCACTGCAGGATGAAAAGATTTTCATGGGAAGAGACAACAGCAATAACATTCTTCTTAAGCGCCTAAATATCCCATGCTGCCTAAAGACACACCACTCAGAAGAGCAACTTAACTAAAATATCTCAAAAAAAAAACCTTGCAGAGCTGGAAAAGGTCCAGAGAAAGGCAAGTTATATGATAGCAGTGATAAAGGCATTTCCACACACAGCAGATTAGACAGCAAAGAACTCAACTGCTTCTGTGGACCAGTCTGGGCAGATTCTTCCTGCTCATTTTCTCCCTGTCCATATAAATCCCACACACCCCCCAAAAATGTTTCAAAGAGTCACTTCTTGCAGACTAGCTACAGCACCTTCCCATGCCTGCTGAGTTACCATACTTTTAGCATGTGGTTGCACCACACTCCCTCAGATGCACTAACACACTGCTCTAGAGCTGTCACCCTGGCCTTCTATAACCTTCACGGTTGGATTCATGTTGGAAGTACAAACAACCCAAATTCTCACTGAATTTGAGGTGAACTGAAAATGACAAAATTTAACAAAGTAACAAGGAGTTCCACACTGTAAACATGTCAATACTTTCCAAATTGACACACAGATTTAACACAATTCCTATCAAAATCCTAGAAATGTTTTTTGTAGATATGGACAAAACTGATCTAAAATTTATGTGAATAAGCAAAGGAACTAGAAGAGCCAATGGAATTTTTTAAAAGAAGGATAAAGTGAAAGGAATTAGTCTACTCAATTGTCAAGACATCATATGGCTGCAGCAATCAAGACTGCATAGTAAGGAAGAAGGGACAGACATAGGGATCAATAAATAAAACAGAGAACCCAGAAATAGATACACATAAATATGGCCAGCTGATTTTTTGGCAAAAGTAATTCAATGGATAAAGTATAGTCTTTTCAAAAATAAATGTGGTTGGAGCAACTGGACATCAGTAAGTCTCAATTAAGCCTAGATCTCAACCTCGCACCTTGCACTTAAATTATCTCAACATGGATCACAGATGCAAGTATAAAATGTAAAACTATGTAAGTTTTAGGGAAAAAAATAGAGAAAACCTTCAGGATCTAGGGCTAGGCAAAGGGCTCTTAGACTTGACACCAAAAGCAAAACCTATTCAAGGAAAATTTGATAAACTGGATTCATCAAATTTAAAAACTTTGATTCTTCTGTGAAAAACTACTAGAAAACTGAAAAAGCAAACTACGGAGTGGAGGAAAGTGTTTACAAATCACATATCTGACAAAGATTAGTACTTCAAATATACAAAGAACTCTGAAAATTGTAAAATAGCAAGCAATCCAATTAGAACCTAGGTAAAAGCACAAAGAGACATTTCACACAAGAAGTATAAAGGTGACAAATAGGTACATGAAAAGACATTCACCATATAAGCCAGCAGGAACATGCGAATTAAAACCATACTGAAATGTCACTGTACACCCATCAGCATAGCTAAAATGAAAAACAGTGACAACTCCAAAAGCTGGTGAGCAGGCAGAAAAATTAGGTCATTTATACATTGCTGGCGAGGATGTGAAATGGTACAGCCACTCCAAAAGCAGTCTGACAGTTTCTTAAGCAGCTAAATATGCAATTAACATACAACCCAGCAATTGCATTCCTGGGAATTTATCCCAGAGAAATGAAGATTTAGGTTCACACAAAAACCTTACATGAATGTTCATAGCAGCTTTGTTTAAATAACCACAAAAAAACAACTGTAAACAACCCAGATGTCCTTCAGTGGGTGAACACACTGAACAAACTATGGTGCCTAGCATGCAATACTCCTCCGCAATAAAAGGGAACAAACTATTGATACGTACAACCAGAAGGGCTCTCCAGAGAATTGTGCTGAGCAAAAAAAAGCCAATCCAACAGGTTCCATACTATGTGGTTCCATTTAAAACACATTATTGAAATGACAAATTTATAGAATTGGAAAATAAATTAGTGATTGTCGGGATTCGGGAGAACATAGAGGCAGGAGGAAAAGACTATACAAGGGTAACACGAAGATCCCTGTGGTGATCAAAATGTCCTATATCCTGGCCATATCAATGTCATTACCTTGGTTGTGATATTGCACTCGTTTCACAAGTTGCGAACATGGGGGAAGCTGGGCAAATGGTTCCCTGCATCTCCATGTATTATCTCTTACAACTTGAAGTGAATGCATAGTTATCTCAAAATAGGAATTTTAAAATCTTAATTTTAAATTTCAATTTAAAATCTTTTCATTTTAATTTTAAAATCTTTTTAACAGCATAAAGAATAAAACAAGATGGACATGAAATTGATCTCCAAATTCTAAAATATAAAACTTAGAGAACATATTTTAGAATAATATATTATTTAAGAAGATAATTTATTTTATATGTATATATATTTACAAGGAGTTTGAGTAAATGCATGGATCAGTCAACTGTGACATGTCTTTATGAGAATTAGGATCACTTAGGGTCCATCTGGCCTCAGAGTCTAATAGAGTAGAGGAGGGTCCTGACAGAGCTGGACCTAAGTCTAGAAAACCCACTGATCTAACCAATCTTCTTTTTTTGCCCTGGTGCCTCAATGCCAGTGGCAAGACTCCAAGTAGATTAAGGGAAGCTATGTCCTCCTGATTTCTAAAGGAATTGCTGACTTGCACTTTGGACCTTCTGGAAATGCAGTCTCTCATTCAGACCACTAAGAGATCATTTCCTATTTTCAGAGTCACAGGATATTCAAGTCAAAAACAACTTTTTTAAAAAATCCTTCTTTCATTCTTTTCATTTTCAAGTGAGAAAACTAAGGCCTCAGAGGTCCTACAACTTGCCTAGACTTTCTTGACGCCTATAATAGAACAAGCATAAAATCTCTAGTAGGAAATAGTGGTGAGATTATCTAAATTTACCCTCTTTTCATAGAACCACAGGTAGTGAATGCAAACATTTCAATAAGTTCAGTTATCCTTCTGCCAGCAAGAGAGCTAGCAAAAGTAGTCTACCCACATCTGCTGTCTACCACACCATGGCCAGAAGTTCTACAGGAAGGTATAGGTCTTCCCTAGAACACCATTTCAAAAGATGAGAAATGGGTCCTGATCACCCCCAAGGACCTTAATTTAAAATGTTCTGCCATCTTTAATTCTGCAAGTTGTTTAGACAATATTAGTTCATGTAGAGTCCAAACTGACGATATTAAAAGCTCCAAATGCCTCAAAGATCCTGATGATCCAAATCCTCCTCTTCACACTACTCTCATCCACGAGCTACTTGGGGACTTTTTCCAGTGTCCCAGCATCATATATGGACCCAACTCTCTTCAGAGAATATCATCCACAAGTCTTAAACATCAATCTCTAGCCTAAATCTGGCCACTGGACTTTACCACCTTTGCACCTCATTGCTAGGTTGAGGTCTACTAGGACCACAGCTACCCCTCTGGTCATGTTAAGAGCTTATGGCCACATCTCATTAGAGAGATGTCATTACTTGGCAGAGAAATCACTAGTGACTCACACTATCATTGAAGACCTTCCCAGTTGGATACTCAGTTTTGCCTCCTGGCTATGTTTTCTTCCCCCTGAGGACTGAAGGACCAATCTAAGAGATGGGTCTATTCCCAACATGATATGAAAATTCCTCCCCCAACCCCGAGGCTCTCACTCCTCAGCAGGAGCCTGAGGGCCATCCTGATGGGGATGGAGATGGATGGAGACATCCAACCTGTTCCTGTGCTGCCAGCTGACTCCTCTGCTTCTTTCTATTCCTCTAGCTCAGGTGCCCTTGACGCATGGAATGAACCTTCTGTTGTGTGGAGGACATACACTTAGTGCAGTAAGCAAATGAGTCCCAGCCTGAGGGGAGAGGGATGGGATCTACCCCAATCTACAACTGTCTGTATTTAGTGCTAGACTGTTTCTGTTTGGTTTCCACCAGAAACAAATTCTGAGACAATAATTTGAATGTGAGTAGTTTATTTTGGAAGTAATTTCAGGAAACACTGATAAGAGAGTGGAGGAAAGTGAGCCAGGAAAGAGAAGGAAGCTAATAAAATACCTTATCAAGCCCATTCCTACTGTGGGCAAGCGGGAAACTTCAGGAGGCAGTGCAGAACACACCTCGCAGTTGTGCAAACTGAGAGGCAAGGAAACTAGGGCACTTTTCCAGCACTCTCCATGTGTCATTGGTTAAAAGTTGCTTCTAGGGCCATTAACCAACCCCCTCACCCCCAGCCTTTCCATCTTGCCCTGCATTCAGACCTGGCATGCTCCCTGGCCAGAAAAATTTTACAAAGGTCTCATGCCAAGTCATCCAATGTCACCCAGGAATGCCAAGGCACCAAGAGGGTCTGCTACCAAGTACTAGTTGCCTTGTCCTATTAAATGGCTTATAAGAGCCATACTTAACTGTTAGGACTCAATGAGCAATGAACTATGACCACAATGAAGCTTCTACTTGCAATAGACAAAAAAAAAAGAGAGAGAATTTCTCAGAGATTCTACAGAGCACCAGGGAAAGGTTTCTATTGTTAAGTTCATTTAGAAAACTCCAAATACCATTATATCCCTTTCTTACTGACAGATTCCACAATACTTTTCCTTAAAACCTTGTCAAAAACAGAACACACTGAAGAGGAGTGTATTCTCTCACAAAAAAATGGGAAATTGGAAAGAAACCTAAGTTTTTTGCCTTGGTGATGGTCAAGGTGTTGAGGAACATGAACTTCAATTTTGTTAACAACCAATAATGACTCAACTCGTTCCCAACCCCCATGTTTCCCCTAATTCCCTGCTGAGGCCCCCACATTTAGAGAACAAGCAAGCAAAGGTTCTGAGGAATGAACTGCAAATACTTGCTTGGCTCACAAAATGAACAAAGGGATAAAATTTTGAAAGGGAAAAATCATTGTGCTTCATGATACATCATCCCCAGAAGCTGCCGTAATGATTTCTTACATTTTCTTCTTGCAAAGGCAGGGGTCTTGAATTTTCAAGAAGTGTTTAATAAGATTCACATTTCAGTACCACAGGGAAGACTGCCTAGTTTTCTTGAGCCAATATGTTCATTAAACAATCATTTCATTGAGCATCTTTTATGGTGTTTACATTGGAGACACAAAGATAAATAAGGCAATACCTACACAGAAGGAAGTCATAATCTTTATATTACTCCTAGTAACTGTGTCCCATATAGCAATTTCCCTGTAAAGAGTGAAGAAGGGAAATGGGAGGCCAGATTGAGAAAAGTCATTCCAAATATTTTGGGCAAAACAGAGAAGGCAGATGTTCTAGTGAAAAATGTATTGCAGGCAAGAGAAAAACCAAAAGCAAATTTAGGAGAAAATAGGGTGTAACCACATAAAATAATATTATATATAATGACATGTTATACTCACTGGATCTGGAGCCACAGGAAGGAGATATCTGACCAGATGGGCAAGTGCACATATTTGGCCTAGAACAAAATCCATCCCCACAGGAATGCCGGCAAATGGCTGTGAATAAAACCAGAGGTCTGTTAGCACGTGGCTTTGGCGCGCGGTGACTGACAGGGACCGAGTCCGCAAGGGAGGAAACCTGGGCTCTCAGGCTCCTCCGTAGCTCTGCCATCGCAACTTATGTGGCCTTAGGCCTCAGGTTTATTCCCGTACAACACAAATCTGCTGGGCTAAATAGACCCTGGCTGTAAAATCTGCGAACTCCCTTAACCACATCAGTGCTGCTCGGCCTCTCTCTGCTGATTCCACAGCACTCAACCTTCCAGGAGCCCCAGACAGCCTGGGAAGGGAAAACGAAGCAAGCACAAATCCTGCACCTGAACACATTTATAGATCTATGAGCATTCTGTTTTTATATTAACTTTAAGATTGAATGATATAAAAATTACCACAGTATTCATGGAAGCCTATTTTTACTACGAATGCCTCATGTTTAATAATTTTTATAAAAACACTGTGGCCTGCTAAGACTCCTTCTCTATTTCAGATCTTGCTAGTTGAGAACATATGATCTACGTAGCAGCTTTTTGCCTACATTTAGTCTAACTGTGAAGTACATCGCCAGTCTGAGAGCCGTTTGAAATCCACTGTGGTTGTCCCGATTCCACAGTCAGAAAGCTGCTCACTTTTAGAGAAATATTAACATTTTCATGACACCTGGAGACTGATACCACACTGGTACCAAATGTTTGCTAGTGGCCGAAGGAGTAAGCTTAAATGGCAAATGACTCATATTTACCATCAAACTAAGACTTGGTCACTGCTTTTTACATTCACAGGCATGACCCTTTCCTCAACCTCCTACACGACCTTGCAAGAGGCAAATGAGATGCGCAAAGGCTACATACAATACACTTGACAGAAAATTCATTGAAACATTAACACATCTATGGATGGAGATTGAAAACTCATGGGAAAGAAGCTGTCAAAGGACCCTATAAACACTTATTTAAATACCTGATGATAGCATTTCTCAGAGATTCTACAGAACACCAGGGAAAGGTTTCTGTTGTTAAGTTAGTTTAGGAAACTCCAAATACCATTATATCCCTTTCTTACTGACTCAACTTTGATTTTGAAATACACCACAATGTGACAAACGAATAAGTTGCCTTTGGTCAAAATCAAGAATTGGGAGAAGGGTAAACTTTTTCAGGGCACCAAGAAAATGCTGGTTGAAACAGTCTCTCCTTTTCCACAGATCACTGTTGGCCAAGTGAGAAGGTGGGTGAAGTGACTCCTTCATGTCCTTTCAGCTCCAAATTCTGCCTGTTACACTAATAAGAGTATTTTGGAAACTGAAGATTATTTCGCAGATGACTAAAAAAGTTCATGGAGAACAGATGCCGTCACTAAGTGAACTTAGTCTCCCCATTAATATATCTGCTCTGGTATGTGAGGTGTCACTCAACATTTGGGGGGTATTCTGAGAATGAGGCAGTTGGCCACAGCGGCAGAGTCCAGAGAGGGGTCTCTGGGATCGTCTGCATTCTTCCCTAGTCTTTCCACTGGTCATCACCTGATGCCCTCTCTGCTTCCTCTCCCCTTTGTCTAACAGCGATGTCTGCCTTTGGCTTTGACCACCCCAATTCAATGTACAAGGTTTGGGTAGGTGTGTGGGTGGCCAGCAAAGTTAGAAGTTACCATAAGGAAAGCAGCAATGGAGGCATTTTTTCAAAATCCCTCCAAAGTGATTCCATAATCTGTGCAGCCAGGTACAGCATATGTAACGGCATGCAATGCTGACCAAAAAATCGCAGTGCTCTACGGCTCCCTTCCTTATGGCTCAGAAACATCCTGAAAGAAGTCACTAAAGTATAACAGTGGTTTGACCAAGCCAATGTATTTCTCAATCTGAATTCAGAGAAAGTTGGAAAATCTTAGCGCTGGAGGGCTCTTCAGTAAGCACATTACTGGTATGTAGTTACAAAGGACCAAGTACTAAAAATCACGGTGCAACCAAAACAGCAAAAGGAGAACATGCAGAATGACAGATTTTCTATTTACTTACGAACTATACATTGATTTCCACCAGGTAAGGTTTTCCACCCAGGGCAACAGTAAACATTAAACCGTGATCCACAGACATTGGGTCTGAAACAAAAACAACAACAAAAAAAGTTCCATTACAAGAAGTCCACAGGTTTTTTTTTTAAACATAACTTATGACCAAATAAAAGCAAAAATTCCTGAGTTATAAGAACAAGATGAATCTTTGCAGACAGAGAAAAGCAAACTCATGGGACTCAATGCTGGCTTCTTAGTCTGAGACCCTTTAACATGATGGTATCGATAAGAATATTCCCTCATGTCACCTGTGCATAGAGCACATCAGGAAGCTAAAAACCAGGGATGCAAGCTTCAGGGACTTCTATCACAATACACAGTATAAATACTTGTGTGGCTAAATGAGTGTAATTTAAACAACAAACTTCCTACTAATCTAGTCAAGAAAGGCCATCATAAAAATCTATTGCATGTAAGCCTTTAAACTTCTATTCACTGAAGTTTGGTATAGTTTTTCCTATGGCCCAGCTCACCTCTTAAAAGAAAGAATGACCACATTCCTCCTTTCACTAGAATTACAGGAATGCAAATCCTGACATTAGTCAGAATAAATAAAAGCCAAAACACATAAATATTTCTTTAGCCAAAGTTTGGAAACATGGTTGATACCAGCAGTTACGGGAAAATAAGATCAACACCCCTCTGGGTTTCTTGTTTACAGACAGTTTATCGCCCGTCTTAGTCCAAAGCCTTCATTCAAAATCCAGATGACCCATATTTAAAACTTTAAGGGACCGACTAGGTAAGGATCTAGCTAATTCTATGGTCGAAGCTAAGGCAGAGGATAGAACTCACAGAGACCCAGAAGAAACCATTCACGTTACTTTGCCATATCTACAGGCCTAAACATTAATGTTAGTGCCTTGAGTTCAGAAGGAAGGTCAAATGTTTTGCAATCAGTTTCACAAACTAGGAGCTATTCCACGGCTTGCTGGTATAATAGTCCCATAAGCATAAGGCTTTTAAAAGTGCAGAGCTGAAATGTATTTTCAGTTGGAGCACACTCACATATTCTCCCTATACATGCAGACCATCTGTAATTGGACAGAACCCTACTGCTTCTCCTCTGAACTCACTTCATGGACCACGCAGGATTGAGAATAAGGGTGAGGCTGTTGCCCCATCCTGTACTCTACTCCTTTGACCACCCAAGAGAACCTGGAACCCTCTGTGAAGAACAACCCATACGTCAGACTGACTGATGCAGAGGTCAGAAGGAGAAGTAGGAAGAACGATGGAGGGGCCGGGCAAGTGGCCCTAAATCCAGATGCAACCGCCCAGGGCCTCTGCAAGGGTAAACAGAAAATAATTGACTAGAGACTTAATGTAGGTATATACTTAATGGAGGTATGTACGACTCGAAGGCCTCTCTGTGCCTTAGTTTATTTCTCTACACATTGGGATAATAAAATATCTGCCCGGTATACATCATGTTTGTTTGTGTGCACCAGATGAAATGAGGGATGTGAAAAGCTTCATACACGAAAAGGACAATGAAAATACAATGTAGCATCTTTTGACCCACAGCACCTACTCAGGCAAAGGAACCATAAGAAATAAAGGAAGGAAGACTTTATTAAGAATTCTTAACCAACGGCTATCAATCCTTCACCCCTCCTGTGACAAAGCAGTGCCCCAAACTTCAGGTCAGAGTGCAAAGAATTTCCTAGGGCAGCTGAAAATCTCAGAAAGAGAGTGAGAGGAGAGAGAAGGTAAGGGGTTGGCGTGAGTGGGGCGGGGAGGGGAGAGGCACTCCGCCCTTCCAAATGTCATAAATGTTCTCTTGATCTAAAATGACAATCTGGGCCAAAGTCAACCACCTCAGAACCTTCCCCACCAGCGGCCCGTTTACAAGAACCCCACTGCACCCAGCCCAGTCCCGCACCGAATCCTGGAATAGCTACAGAGGCCCCCTGCGCCTGGGCAGGGGGTCCTGTGCTTGGGATCTCTGTGTTTTTCAAACAAAAACCAGGGCATATTGTCTGACAAGAATGAGTATACTTATGGAGTAACAACGCACCTAACAGGGAGAAAAAGTTGAGAAACAAAGAGTCTAGAATCAGTCACTTCAGTCCTACAAAGTATGATATTCAAAAACTTTTCCAAGGGATATTTAAAAATCATAGAAATATAGTCATTCTTTATCATGTTTGCAGTGTTTAAAATCAATTCACAGACAAACATGGTAGAAGTTCCATCTTAGTGAGCCATGTCCCCACCTTTCACGGCAAGAAGCCAGCGGTTACTGTTTAATTCTAGGCATCAAGGTGCGAACAGAGGAGATGGAGTCATGCAGATAAATATAAGAAGAATGACACCAAATGGTTGAAACGGGTTGCCTTAGGAGTTGAGCATCCGGGGAAGAATTTTCTGGAGAGAGAATTCTTTCACTTTCTCACTTTGAAGTCCACCATAACTGTTCATTTGTAAATATACACTGTTATACTTTGATCATTATTTTTTATTTAAAGTGAAAACTCACTTTAAAAGTATGAACATCTTCTCTCATAAACAGGGTGCCTTCTGCTTTATTAGTTAATCACAGTCCCTTTCACTGATGATCACATTTTCATTCCACTGCATTTCTTAAGATTCTGGGTAATGTTGAACTGTGACTTATTTAGTTTGTATGCTCCGACTTTTTATTGTGAGATTCACAACTTTATAGTGAATCTTTATAGTGAATTTATATATCATTTAACTTCAGCTGTTTCAACCAACATCCTCACAGGATGACTGTTTTAATCTCTTCACCATCCACCCTCTAACACTAAACACTACACGTTCCACAGCTAAATGCAAAGTATTACAAAGGTGTAAGGTCTCTCCTCTGATGACTCTGGTCTAGAGAACTGCAAACTAACAGCTCGTTCAGACAAGCTGGGTGGCATCTGTTCTACTTACACATAGAAAAAAAAACGGCTCTAATTCTGGAAATAAATGAATGTCTTATTTAAGTTGGAAAGCACCAAGACATGTAAAGTCAAAAGTAGACATATTGGACTATTTCCATTATAAAAGACTTTAAGGTTTCAGCACAAAAAGTATTATGAAGAAGGTACGTCTTTAATGAAGTCCCCTTTCCGTGTAAATGGAAGCAGAGGATTTTTATACCTCTTTCTCTTCCTTTTCACTGCATCAACCATACCCATTAGCCCACCACCAAACAAAACAAAACAAAACTCAGAGTTAAAGCTCCATGCAAGTGGCAGTAGTGGTATTTAGCAAATTAAAGGGAAAAGAACTTCACGCTACATGCTAAAGACACATTACTTCATTTCACCTTCATAACAGCCCCATGGGTAAGTTCTATTACTGCTGTCCTTAACACAAAGGAAACTATGGTTTAGGAAGGCTACACGCCCTAGCCAAAGTCCCATAGCTTGGAGGTAGAGAATGGGGATTTGAACTCAGGAAACCATACCTAGAAATATGCCCTCTTTACCCCTACATTAAGGCACAGATGTAGTTAGGAGACAAGATGGCATTTTGCCCAATAGCATTCATGGCAGCATGAGTAACAAAAATCACAAAAAGCCCATCAATAGACCGAAGAGTAAGCATAAATCATTTCTATCTGTACTCTACTAGTTCCTGGGGGAAAGGGGGAAATACATTTATATTCCACGTCACCACTGCACATCACACGTTGTAAATTGCTAAGTCTTTATTTGCAACTTCTCTTACAAACTGCTGTGAATATCGTGCTCCGCAACAACCCACTTCCAATCCCTCTGGGGGATGGGTGAGCCTCCGCAGGCTGGGTATTTGGATCCAGTTCAGACGCAGCACTCAGAGATTGTGTGGGCTAGCTAAAGCCCCTCGCGATGGAGCGAACAGCTGGGCTCTACCACATCTGACCACATCACTGCAGGAATTGGCCTCTGTGCAAAATGTCTGCACTGCGTCCAGATCCCTTAGCCAGAACCCACTTCTGCGAGTCTGGCCTCTCTGACAGTAAGATAGCCTTTCTGCTTCCTCTCCCAAGTGCAAACTCCTTTCAGACCAGACTGGGAAAATAAAACCAAGTTCAGGGGGCTTCTACTGCACATGCATGCATTTCGTAGCCTGTGAAGTGATTAAATTCTCGGGCAAGAAGAACGTTAAACATTAGGTCATGGTGAATGAGGTGGACACCTCCATGAGTTGCCTGGTTTTTTTTTTGACTTTTGGGGGAAAGAATGATGGTCCAGTCCCCTTGAGTGTAATTATGGAGGGATATCAAAAGGCAGATGCTCCCACATAATGAAGAAGGCCCAACCGCCTATGTAACACGCCTCAAGGCGGTATCCTAACATGCCACTGTTCTAGAGTGTTACAAGCAATTACTTTTCAGTGTCAACAATGTGATAGATGATGAAAAACTGTATTGCAATAATATACAAATAAGCTACATACATTGTGAGCCACACATATTGGTGGTACTAGTTCTCTGACAAAATTCTTATTAAGAGAAAAAGGAAAAAGAAAAACCGTGCATACTATCAGATGAAAGGACCCCACCACTGCTCCAATAACTTTGCAAAGGCTCCTCCTTATTTTAGTGCCTTTATTCTGGCCCTCTTCACTGAAGAGAGAGGTCAGATCCCCCAGAAGTGATTTGAATACCACATGTGACTGTTCCAGCCCATCTGCCAGTCACAACAACTTGAGTACTGAAACTTCAACCCCTGGTAATGAAAACAGCTTCCATGGCCTCCTCAAGCTTCATCTGGGCAATCCAGACCCAGGGATTCATTTCTGGATTGTCTGGGTCAACACTGGATGGCATGTGGACAATCCAGGTTTCCTTCTTTGAAGACACAAGCCAGCCACCCTCTCTGACCTACTTCATGCAGTTAAAAAGAACAGAAAAAAAAAAGAACAATTTCATACTCTGGTGTGCAAGCCTTTAACCTCTTCTTGCTCTCTTCCATCTCCAGTAGACCAGTGACTCCATTCCCTTTTCTTCTAAAGCCAATATCCATCTGTTTCTCCCTCCCTCCCTCCTTCCTTCCTTTTCTCCCTTCCTTTCTCCCTCTCCCTTTCAGTTCCTACTCTCAGGGCATTTTTTTTATTTTTATTTTTTTTATTTTATATATATTTTTTATTGTTATTCAAGTACAGTTTTCTGTCGTTTACTCCCGTCCCAGGCCACCCCCCCGCAGTGCTCCCCACCTCCCTCCCATTTCCACCCCCCTTAGTTTTTGTCCATGT
>PVKM010040702.1:0-13379 GCA_004027735.1 Carollia perspicillata
AATTGAAATTAAAAGGAAATTTCAAGACACCAAGAAAGAAGTTTATCACATGGTTCATTTTCACTTTATATTTATGTTGAAATACGTACTCACAACACACTTAGCTAGTAATTGCCTCAAGATTAAAAATGTCAAGGGTCCAGTTGGTTCTGGACCCCAGCTAACACTTCTTATTCATGAGTATCTGCGATTTCCAGGCCAACTGTCCACTTATTCTAGTGAGGGGGAATTTCCTGACTCGGATGAATCACTTTTCTGGGATCTGAGAGGGCAAGGTTGTGACATGGTGAGAAAATCTAATCATAGTCTTCCCACCTACCCTACCTCAATCTCACTACACTTTCCTGAGTGACGTCCTGAACCAGCAATCTTTTCGGCCTGTGGAAAGGGACAGCTCCTCCTTAGGGAGATTACAGATGGAAATATTTGTTTGCATGAGGCAGCTGCAACCTATTATTATCATATATACATTGAACTTTTTATTATATTATGAATAAGCAGAAATATATCTGAAATTTCTATTGCTTTGCAGCTACTAACTTGTAATGTTCCATTTGAAAATATTTGTTTCTTCCATCTTCATCTGGCTTTTAGGCCCCTTCCTCAGAAATACGTGCCAACTCTCTAAAAATAAACACAACCTTTCAACAACTTACCATTTTCAAGTATGAAGCCCATATTCTCTTTTCCTTATAATATTTTATAGTAGATTTGTTGAAATATAATGGATATTTAATAAACTGTACAGACATAAAATATAAAAATTTTTAAATTTTAACATGTATTCAACTATGAAAACGTTATTACTATCAAGAGGATAAGGACAAAAAATGACCCCAAATTTTTCTTGACTCCTTTTATAATCTTTCTCTCCAAATAATTTACACTCAGTCACATCCTCAGGTAATTAATGAACTGTTCTGTCACAATAATATTAGTTTTAATCTTCTAAAAATAAATATATTGGATCACATAAATGTATGTGCCATTTTCTCTGGTCTCTTTAACTCATCATAATTTTTTTTGAGATTCATCCACGATGTGTATGTTGACAGTCCATTCTTCTTATTTCTCAGGAGTATTCTTTTGAATGGCTATCCCATTATTTGTTTATCCATTCATCTATTTCCGAACAATTTACGTGTCCATGTTTTCCTGATTTCAAATGCAGCTTCTATAAAGCACTATTTTGTGTGTATAATTTTGTATTAATATATATTTTCATTTCTCTTTATTAAATACATAAGAGTTGAACGTTTGGTTTATATAATACGTGTACACTTAGTGCCATTAAAAATAGCCAACCCGACAGCCACAACAGCCGTGCAATTTTACAGTCCCATTCGCAGTGTTTTAAGTGTTCCTGTTGCTCAATACTGACACTGATGCTCTATCTACTTTGTTTTCTTTTATTCTTTTTGATAGTTTATTTTTCATTGTATTGCTTCCCATTACTATTTATCCCCTTTTACCCTCTTCCTACTCCCTCACAATCACAGCCCCGCTGTCCCTGTCCATGAGTCCTTTTTCTTCTTTGCTGGCTCCCTTCGCCCTGACCCACCCACTCTCCCAGGTCTGTCAGCCTGCTCTCTAGGAGTCTGCCTCTGTTTTGCTTGTTACTTCAGTTTGTTCTTTAGACTACGCATGTGAGTGAAATCATAGAGTTTGTCTTTCTCTGACTGGTTTATTTGAAAGAATATAAGCACCCCCTAAGTTCAGTGCAGCAGTTTTACAATAGCCAAGATTTGGAAGCAAGCCAAGTGTTCATCGGTAGGTGAATGGCTAAAACAACTATGGTATATTTGCACAGTAACATATTACTCAGCCATAAAAAGAAAAAAAATTACCCTTTGCAACAGCATGGATGGACCTAGAGAGCATCATGTTAAGTGAAACCCTTTAGCTATTTTGAAATACAGTGTATTGCTTATAATATTCTCCAATTACATTTTACCAAATCTGGAAACAGAACTACACTATGTTTCTAATGTCACTGGTTGCAAGATCCAACACGGTGGGGGATGTCTTAAAATAATAGCAAAAAAGCAGTGAGAAAATTAAAAAGGAAAAAAAAAGTAACCATGTTGAATGCACATAAACTTGAGGTTTTTCCAATAAAAATTGCTTTACTGTAGTAAATGATAAAATGAGCTTTGCTGAAACAAGGAATTTCATCATGTGAGAAATGGGAGAAGACATTGGGTAAATAGACTTTACACAAATTTTTTTGGGAAGAAGACAGTGCAAATGTCGACCAGATACTTCAGGTCTGGAGAGCAGGTCTGAGGCATGGAACGCCCTGGTGAGCCAGGAGATGGTCTGCAAGCCCTGCATGACCGGACAGCATGACATGGGGAGCCAAACACATAGCTGAATTTTTTAGTTTCTTAGTAGAATAAAAATGCTATCTAAAAAGGCAGATTGGGTTTGAAGTTTACAAGAATGAACCTAGTGTTCAAATTCAACACGTTTAGAATTTTAGAGTTTGGTTGCAAATGTGTCACAAAAATTGAGTCAGGATTAGTTGGAAAGTCACTAAATTTGAACTCAGAATACTGAGTGAAAACACTAGCACAGTTTTCTCTCTTTTCGATTCTTTATAAACTTAAAAATCTAAATCAGCCACCCCCTAAAAAAAACTGTTTCACATATTTAAGCAAAAAAAAACAAAAAAAAAAAAAACACACAGTTAGAAGTTAATCAATGCTGAGTAATATAAATGAGCCCATTGGGGTTGAGACTGCTCTTCACACTTTTATTCATTCATTTTCCCAGCTCCCCAATAGGAAGTGGGAACTCAGTGACACCACAACAAGAGGTCATTTTCTGCCCATAGAACCTCCTCATTAAGTTTCAATTATTTTGCTAGTTTGTAAAACTGCACAGTTTTCCCTGTTTCTTACATTCCTAACCCATGTAGGTGGTTAATGTCTCTTCACATATGTTTCACAGCAGGATCTGAACTATTAGAATACTTTCAGCTAAAGTTCTTTTTCAATAGAGCATGTAAATGTGACCCCTGATGGGTGGTGTTTTTTCAGACATGATAAGAATCACTGACTCAACCACTATATCAAGAAAGAATAGTAATGAAGGATTTCCTTATTAAGCTGTCAGTGGCAGAGGATATTATCAAATAGACCATATATAATGTTCATGATATGTGCTATGTTTATGTGAATAACCAAGAGAGGGAGATGGAGAAAGAGAGGAGAGAGAAGAGAGAACGCATTAGAGCAGAAAGAGAGAGAGAGAACTGAAATTGCCTTCTAGAGGTCTAGTACACCAGTGAGTTGCCCTGAATAGTATCTGGATTGCTTCTCTCATATTTACTCATGGGAATAACCTGGATTTGCCAAAATACGATGTTGTAGAAATTAGAGGTGGTTAGTGAAATTAGTCTCAGTAAATTTTCTAGTTTATTTGATTTCCCCTTTCATTGAGCTATACTAACACACCTGGAACTTCACCCTAATTTTTAATAGGAAAAATGTGCATGTGTATAAGGAGGATCAAACCAATATTAATTTATAAATCTTCATCATTTTAGATAATTTGGGCCAAAAATCACATTAAATAGGATATTTCCTCTTATTTAACAAAAACTCTGTTTTAAAAGTTTATAGTTCTATGTATCTTTACTTCACTCATTTAATTCCCTCAAGAATCCTGCTGAAGGTGAATGGGACAGGTAGTTAAATTTTATTTTGTAAAAGAGGAAACTGAGGTCTTGGCTACCACCAATCCCAGTCAGCATTCTGTTTTATTGTATGCTCTAACTTTGACACTGTGTGTATATTATGCCATAAAGTTTGTTTTCTCTACCACGACTCATAGAATGGTAAAGTAGGTACTTCTTATATTTTCTTCTTAAAATTGCCCCTCCAATAACCAGGTAAGTTCTAATCTACCCAAGAGCTCTCACACACATTCACATCCCCTGCAAAAAAATAAAAAATAAAAATAAATTATTTAATGAAAAAAACCTTGAGGACTTAACTTTACCAATTAGTGTTCCCACAGGAAACAATGGCAAAATCAGTACATAATAATTACAGTTTTAGAAAGCTTTATTTAAAATAAATTGCAAAGGTGTGAGCTAAGGGGCAGTGACCAAGAGTTTACCACCCCATACCCTAACAGAAATAAGAGATGTGTGACCAGAACCTGAGATCAGAAAAAATAAGTACTTCTGTCCTGAAATAAAAGTGACCTTTGGCAACACAAGGAAATCTTGCAGGGAGGCTGTGGGGATAAGTGCCCTCCCTGGCTTCACTATCTTTTGTATGGTCTCCTGCCAGTCCTACCCTATTGGCTACGTACCTGAAGTCGCTGGAGATACTAATATGGTCAGGACAAGCTGGCCTCCGGTTGTCGAGAAACACACCAGAAAGGTGAAGGGTATCTTTAGAAGAGAGTAAGGCATAATGGAAAATACTTAAATGAGAATTTTATTGTAATAAATTGAGCATAGTTTGTACCAGTACACATATACATAGCATTTGATTCCATGGTCATAAGAAGTGAAAAGATCTAGGCAATTATCTTACTGCTTTACCTGTCATGCAAATGTAAGTAATTTTATACATGACCACACAGAGTGGATATCCATGATAGTTCCCAGTTGTGTCATAAACAAGTTCAATGCCTTTAAGATCCGAGCAAATATCTTGAATGAACAAATTATGCCAAACTTAAGAAAACATGTTTTATTCAGCATTTAAATGGTGAGTTCTATTTTTTCTCCATTATTTTTTCAAATTTGATACGGATGTGAATATAATTTTATTTATTCTTCTCATTTTAATTTGAGAAGAAAAAAATAAAAACAGCAACAAAAGCAGGAGAACCAGTGTCTCAGCTATGCGGTAATAATCAGTGTGTGCTAAAGGGAATTTGTGGTATTTCTAGGCCATCTACTACTTTCAGAAGCAATTCAAAAGCACTGGGCCTTTCTTCTCTAGTCAGGTGAAAGAAACACTTCTGTTAGTGACACTTAAGGATGCAGCAGCTTTAGGCAAGCAGGAAGATCTAGTTTTTGCTTAATCGAGCTACTTTGAGGAAGTGACTTAAAGGGTGTTTTCTTTTGAGGATGTAAAAGGGTTATCTCTTTGATCACAAACTGAGTATATCAGTAATCTATTGACACAGTAGAGTTGTCTAACATAACATGCACAACTCAGACACATGTAGTCATAAAGATTTAAGTCTGCCATGTCGCACAGCTTTTGCTAATATAGATGTCTATTGGCTGTTACCTTTCAAGTCTCTGTGCAGTAGTTTGCCTTTAAAGTGTCTGCCAGTTGGCTCTGCTCACCTTGGGCTCACTCACACACCCGAGCCTTGCCTGGTTATCCGCTCTTCTAAAACAGTCTCAGGTGGGTTGACTGGGGCAAGTCAGTTCTGCTTCCAATCGCTTATCTTTCAATAGGTTACTATGGGAAGGTCCTGTCGGTAAAGAGAGGAGCAAGAGTAAGAGCCAGACTATCTGCAAGCATTTTGCATGTTTTTTCTATTATCTTATGGGCCTAAACAGCACTGAGTTTTTCTTATTTTTAATCCTTTTGGACTCGGTGGCAATTTTGTTTCTTCACAAGGCACTCTAGGTAATGATATTTTCTGTATTACTTAGGGAAGAGAGGGGAAAGAATGGAGCATTTACGGAGCACCTGGAAAAACTCATGAGCCATCTGTAGAAGAAAGAATAAATTTAAGAAGATATACATATGTGTGTATATATATTTATATATGTATAAGAATATGTGTGTGTATATAGTCATACATATACACACACACACACATATATATTCTTTTTGATCAAGAAAAGACTTTATGTTGGTCAACTCCGCACTCATTTCACAGCGGTGGTAGAATACCAGCCTGCAAAGCCTCACACTCAACCTGAGCCTCAGTCCTGCATTCCCCATACTTACTTGAGAAAGACAGGTTGGGTCTGTCAGGCTTGATAGTCTGGGATATATTTTACTGACTTCATAACCTGACTCTGAGGCATGACTGCTCTTCTGAATTCCCTGTTCCCTTAAATTCTAATAATTTTAATTTTCAATGCTCAGTTCATTGCCTTTCTTACTCACTCAGGTTGTTTTTTCCAGACTTCTCAGGCTCTTTTTGATTTCCCCATTTCTGAAATCTCAATTTTTAAAAATTCAAACCATATCACTTATTTTAAGACTGAAACAATAAAATGTATTTCTCAAAAACTATTCTTCATTAAACAAAGACAACCCACTGAATGAGAGAAGATATTTGCCAGTGACACATCCAATAAGGAGTTAATATCCAAAATATATAAGAAACTCAAACAAATTAACACCCACCCCCCAAAAAAAATCTGATTAAAAATGGGCAGAGGGCCTGAATAGACATTTCTCCAAAGAAAACATGCAGATGGCAAATAGACATATGAAAAGGATGCTCAACATCACTAATCATTAGGGGAAAGCAAGAAAAAACCACAATGAAATATCTCCTCACACCTGTCAGAATGGCTGTCATCAATAAATCAACAAACAGGTGTTGGTAAGAATGTGCAGAAAAGGGAATCCTTGTTTATTGTAGCTGGAATGAAATTGGTGCAGCCACTACAAACAACATAGACATTCCTCAAAAAGTTAAAAAATAGAACTACCATATGACCCAGAAGCTGCACTTCTGGGTATTTATCCAAAGAACTCCAATACATCAATTTAAAAAGACACATGCACCCCTACATTCATTGCAGCATTATTTACAATAGGCAAGATATGGAAGCAACCTGAGTATACATATTAGACAAATGGATTTAAAAAAGTGGAATATCCCTGACCACTGTGGCTCAGTTGGTGGGACAATGTCCTGAAAACACAGGTAACTACTTTGATTCCCAGTCAGGGCATGGGCCTGGGCTGTGGGTTCGGTCTCAGATGGGGGCAAATGTAAGAGGCAACCAGTTGATGTTTCTCTCTTACCTAACTGTTTCTCCCCCTCACTTCCCTTCTCTCTAAGAATACATAATTAAATCTTAAAAAAGAAGTGGTACATATATACAATAGAACATTACTTAACAAAAACAAAAAGAATAAAACTTGCCATTTTCGATCTACAGAGTATCATGCTAAGTGAAATTAGACAAGGAAAGACAGATACTACGTTATTTCACTTATACAGGCAATCTAAAAAGCAAATGAACTAACAAAACAGAAAAGAAATTCATACATACAGAGAACAATTGGATGGTTGCCAGAGGAAAGGGGGGTTGAGAGGTTGAGTGAAAAAGGTGAAGGGATTAGGAGTACACAGTGCCAGTTATAAAAACAGTCACAAGGATGTAAGGTACAGTACAGGGAACATAGTCAATAATATGGCAATGACTAGTAAGATGTCAGAGGGGAACTAGGCTTATCAGGGTAATCACTTTATATGGTATATAAATGTCTAATCACTACATTGTATACCCAAACTATTATAACATTTTAAGTATTTATTTTTTTAATAAAAAATAAAAACAATATGTGCAAGTGCATTTATTTTTTTTTCTAGGTACATACTGGCAATATTTGATTTTATTGCCGAAGAAGTGTGAAATGTATGCAGCTTCTACTCAAAGCTCTAATCCTTGCAGTTTTGAAAAACTATCTGCAGGAATTTTCATTTGTCTAAAAATCAAAAGGACAGAAGCTTTCTAAAAAAGGAGGATTCTATTTAAGTAAATGAGATGTATAATTATTTTCTAAACAATATTTATTATTCTAAAGACAGATAAGCTTTGATTTCTTAAATTTGGGAACAGTTTTGTAATAAGAGCAATATTTTAGTGTACTTGGGAGTGGGTAGAAATTTGGAGGGAGATGTTTCCGTGTAGTTCTATCACACTTATAAAATACATTACATGTAAACATTTTTATTGTTTAAATTAAATAGGCCCTGTGATACCAGTCTAAACTGTCTAATATGATTTTCTTCTTTAAAGGATATGGAGTTCTGGATGATAATTATTATGAATTTCTGTAGCAAATAGGAGTTTTTATTTTCTTATAATAGGAGCAAGGATGGGTCTGATTATCCGGTTCCACCACTTCTGTGCCCATCTGCAAGTTTAGAGTTGTATTTTCTCTCTCTTCTTTACTTAAGCAGGACAATTCAGAAATATAGGTAAAATATACAAGTATATAAAGCAGTGAAATTTTAACTCACTCAAAAAGACTTTTGTGTAGTGCCTTCAGTGCCCCAAGACACATGCAAGTATTAAGAATATAAAATTGAATTACCTCTGACTCTAGAGACCACAAGTTGGTTTTAATTTGATGAATCATAGCAATAAAGAGAATAGAAAATTTTTATTTAAAGTAATTTTTTAAAATTTCCTTGATGTGTACAAAATAGCCATGAGATTCAGAACCTCTGATTCTAGGACATAAATCTTGATTCAAATTGGGAAATCTATTATTTTTTAAAATCAATAACAGAAAAAAATGTATCTTTTATTGTGTAATTTACGAGTTGCTAAAAAAGTTTTGTGATTATTTAAATACAATTCCTTCGAGTTGTAAAATAAAATTTCTTTTCACGATGTGAAGTGGTGCACATGTTATTTACACTTCTGGTAAATAATTATTTCACCACGTGGAAATAATTGCTTTAAAGTCCCTAATATCATTTGTTGAGGAATCAAGATACGTTGCTTGATTAGATTTATATTTAATCAGAAATATTTACCTGAATTATTTTTATTTGATTAGACACATGACTAAGTTAAACTAGGAAATGGAAATAATAGTTCTATGTATTTACTGATAGACTACAATTCTGAATTATTACAACATTGAAACAGGTTTTTTTAGAGAATATATTTTCACCTACTTGTAATTAATATAGTTGATATGAACATAAAACAGAGCAAGGATAGTTAAAATATCAGAGAATAAAAGTGTGAAATAGTAAATTTAAATTATTTCAAATAAATATTATTTATTCATTAAGATTATACAGACAGATTATTTCGAGTAATATTATACTACACTATTGAAAATTCCTGGTTAATTAAAATATAATTAAGTTAAAGATAATAAATTAGAAAATATAATGAACTTTTTGGTAATGAATTAATGACACAAACAGAAATTAAATAACCAACTGTATTATGTTAAGATAATTGAAAGATTTTTTAATTACATATTAAAAACAAATTAAAACTAGAAATTGACATGCGATTTGAGAAGCCTTGCTTATATACAATATACATTATATATCTGTTAGATATATGATATAGATATATAGATCTATATCTATAATAGTCTCCGATGTATATAATCTAAATTATTTTAGATTAGTCAATAAATGATGTTATAAAAATTATCAATGATAACCAAGTATTTTCCTCTCAATAAATATAGCAATATTTGATAAAATGTCAGAGCTTTTATGTAATAAAGCTGTTAGGAAGTCACTGTTCTTCTGTCTCCCATGGTGCTTACTACATCACTAGGAATAGAGGAAGATTCAGGGTTCAACTGGAATGCATATTAATATCATTAGCTCATCACCAGACATAATATTCCAATAAAAAATATTAATGATAATAATAATAGCACCTTACTGCATTCCAATCATTTGTTCTTAATACTTAACTCTGTGAGCTCATCTAATATTCACAGCAATCTTACGATATATATATATATTATTATACTCATTTTATAGTTGGAAAACTGAATCCCAGATACAAGTGAAGGTTATTTTTAGCACATTCTCCAGTATGTTTCTCATACCCTTATCTCAGAAGTAACCACTAACATGAGTTCAGTGTATATTAATCTAGTCTATTTTTACTTTTCACATGTATATGTCTGTCCATAAACAATATACAATAGTGTGTTTTATGTTGTGGATACATATAAATGGTATCAGACTGTGCGTGCTGTTCTGAAAATTATTTTTTAAAGATTTAGATACATTTAATGTTTTATTTCTTTTAATTGGTACATTTTAGTCCAAATATTTTACTTTTGCAACTACAGAAATGAGAGGTGAGCTAACCTGTTTTATTTGCTAAGGCTAATTTAGTGAATCTACATTCAGTTTCCTTTTCCATCAGGCCAGGACTTCTTCCACAGCACAGAGGCCACTACCAGGTGTGATGTGCATAGTAAGCCATTCTGGATGTCAGCATTCTCATTAGCAGACGTGGTAAAGGATGATACAGCTAAATGAGATGATCACTGCTTTCAAATCTAAGTCACTAGGCTGAAAACCTACCTGCTTCAAAGGGATCATTTTGTCTATTTGCTCATGAATATATCATACATTGGCTTTCTTAATTTACAATTTATATGTTCTTATGAAATCCCTCATAATTCTAGGCACAAAACATAGTTTGGAAAAATCAAGATTTGTGAAATTTATATGAATAGTTCCATACACTAATGTCTTCTGAATAGTCTTCCCAGAAGAATGTCTCTTGCGTGTACTCTGCTCATTCTCTTTATTTTGCTTTAGGGATTAATTTAGTAAAATCAAAACAAATAATACGATTAAAACCTTTTGAATCATCTTTCCTTTTGCCATAGTTATTAAAACTTTTCCTTGCACTTAATCATTTGCATGCTTGTGGAGCTTCATGAGCAATTAAAAAAAAACATTTAAGAGAAATTCACTAAATGATAGTTTTCTGCAGTCTGTTTACTATAAATGATTGAAGTCTCACACTTCTATTTTAACTCCAAATATATACTTTTCAAATGTTTTTGTGTAGTGTGGAAATATCCTTGAGTTTCAAAAGTACTAGGATTTTCTTTGTACTCTGAGTATAATATTTCTGGTCTCCAATGCCCTTACAGTCTCTAGTCTCTGATAAATAGCCAGAGGATTAATGTTTTAGTGAAAGCTAGCTTGTCACCTTCAAAAGAAAACCTCTCCAAATCAAAGTCTGTTATGTGCCTTGACTACAAAGTAAGTTAAATAAACACTGTGAAAAGAAAGAAAAATAATCTTTTTGCCCATTTTTTTCTGTTTGCACCAATTTTACCTATGTTTAACACACAGAGATACATATATAGATATATAGATACAAAAATAATCTGTATATAGTTGCTTGCACAGACCACATATGTTGATATTCTTACAAGAGAAGTCTATCTTAAGTAACAGCAATACCAGTGAAAGTAAATGACTGAACATTGCTTTCTTTAAGTAATTTACCAATCTTCTATCATTTATGTATCTTTGGCAATGTTAACGCAGAAATATACTGAGAACAGATTAAAAAATCATTCTGTAATTCTTTTTAATGTTAATGGATCCTAATGTTAACATTTGATTTCTCTTGCACAGTAATTTGGTATATCTAAAATTTTTTATTAGATCTCCAATATGCTGGAAACAGATCAAACTATGTAGCAAACAAACATGAAGCACTGGAATGCATTGGAAATATGTTACCCAAATTATTATTATTTCCCCCAGTTGTTGATTCATGAGATTCCTGCCAAGATTCAATGATACAGTTAACAGATGCTGAAATGGGGGATTTCTAAAAGAATAAATAAACATGTAAAAAAATCTACCCTGATTCTACTCCCCTGAACTACTTTATTAGGGGAAATTGTGGTCATTTTAATTGTTCTAGAACTCCTATTGATCTAGAAGCCATGAGTTCTCACTCCAGCTTCAGTAGCTTAGAGACTGTTGCATTTGTTTTACAAAATTATGCTACAAAATGAAAGTATTATTTAATAACATACCTGAGAAACTAATTGTTCTTTTAATGGTAGTTCATTTTAATTGATTAATTTTTATAACATCCAGGGAGGTAACTTGAATGTTTCCGAATCCATTTTAGGCAAATTTCTTCCAGGAAGTTTTCATGCTGCTAGCTAATCTCATCCCTAGTGACTTAACTGTTATTTAACCCTAAAAAGTATTATTTTTCTGATATTTGCCTTTTTTTATTTTTTTCTCTAATTCTCAATGCCAATCCTGACAATGAACCTACTTACTGGGAGATATAAAGTCTCCGGTAAAGTGAACTCAAGTACAACATGGGGGTACTTCAGCATGTTTGACTTTAAGAAAATCATGACCTAATAATTTATGTAACAGATAAATAGTATTTAAACATTTTTAATTACTTCTATGAATACATTATTTTAAAATGTATTTATAGTTATTTTTAAGAACCATTCTCATACTAATGATATTTAAAATTTTAGCTCTATGGCTTAGTAAATGCTTTAAGTATAATGAATAAGGACACACTAACAAGTATTTTGATCTAAAATGAACTGGGAAGCTCAAAAAAAAACCTGTAACAATAATGAGTTCCTCAACAATGTAGAAGAAAAGAATAGTATATAGTAGAATAATATGTAAAGTATTAATAGATGCCAATTCTGCGATTTCCTTTCCAATGCCCATGTTTACTGTGTCACTGCCTTATTTGGTTATGAGATATGAGTCTGGCATTGCCTGAGGAAGGGTATTAGGGTCATTTTTGAACCAAAATGGCAAATACATAACCTCACATATAAAAAATATAGTTTCCCCAAAAGATATAGCTGAAATAAAATAAAAATGAAATATCCAGGAGAAGACAGAATCAGGCATGAACAGTCACCCCAGAACTCCATACCACCACCACTACCACTACTCTTTGAAGAAATTTTAAAGGAATACAACCAGAGTGTTAGATGCTGTCCTGGCCATTGTTGCTGAGTTGGTTGCAGCATAGTCCCATAGACCAAAATGCTGTGGGTTCTATTCCCAATCACCACACATACCCAGGCTGCAAGTTCCATCCCAGTCAGGGTACATATGAAAATGCAACCAATCTCTCTCTCTCTCCCTGGCCCCTCTCTTTCAGAGCAATAAAATAAAGTCCTCCAGTGAGGATTAATAAAAGAGAGTGACAGATGCCAATGGTATGGACTTGTATTCTTCTTTCTCCTCTGTTCTGAACCTGAAGTTGAAACTGTAGAAGCTCCAGATAAATTTAAGGCTCTTAGCAGAAAGGACTTGCTATTCTGGGAGTTGACAATTTAAACAAAATCCTTCTGAATACACATAGTGTGGACACAGTAGTGTAGAAATGGCTGTGTGGGATGACAGAAATTGATTGGGCCTGGTGATAGAGTCCGGTCAGCAAAGAAAGCAGCTTGAACCTCCCCAGAGCTAAGATGCTGTAAAACTGAACTACAGCTGCAAGACAACATAGGACCTGGAGGGCTTTGATGGGTACAACGAGTAACTGAGGCCGTGGTTTCAGAAGGCTGAGTGAAAAATAGGGTATCTCCATATACGTGTATCTGGAAGTGAACATGTTAATTTCTCTGATAGTGACAAAATATTACTTGCTACAGCATTGCTGAAATGTTACTCATAGGGAGGAG
>PVKM010040703.1:0-13375 GCA_004027735.1 Carollia perspicillata
CACACACACACGCACACGCACACACACACACACACACGGTATATCTGCCACCCCTTCTCTCAATAACAAAGCAAATTTTAATCCTCCTCCCTCCACTTTGGGATAACACCTTTGCTCTCCTTCCTGGCACTGGGAGGTTTGGGGAAAGCAGCCTTCTTGAGGTGACTCATGGGGGTGGGAATGCAGAAATGAGCTTTGTTTGTATGTTTGTTTGTTTATTTGTTTGTTTTAGTAGGCTCCAGGCTGATCTGGAACTAAGCAGCTGTGAAGCCTAGCAGGAGCTAAAGCTTGCCTCTACCAGTAATTGTAATTAGATGAGGCTCCACCAGGAGTCTGAGCTGCTCTGGTGAGACTGCCTTCCATAAAGCCAGGGCTAGGATTGAAATGCCTGGAAGTGCATTCTGAGATTGGGGGCATTGGTTGCCCAGGGACAGGGAGAGAGCACCTCTGGGGAGGTGTATTCACCAATCCCAGGAGCTGGGCCAAGACTTGCTGGACTAGGTGTCCTCCAGTTGAGAGGTCACTTGGTAAATTCAGTCAGACTGGCTGGGGGTCAACTAAGTTAGCCAGTTAAGAAACATGCACTCACACTGTATTAACTGCTTACAACCGACTTCTTTCTGCCGCAGAGAATAGCACAGACCTGATGTCTGCAACAAAATGAGGGCAACTTTTAAAACAATTCTCATACAAGGGTATGCTTATTGATTTTATTATTGATTTGAGAGAGAGAGAGAGAGAGAGAGAGAGAGAGAGAGATTGATCTGTTGCCTTTCAAAGGCACCCAGTCAGGATCAAACTGCAACTTTTTGTGTACAGAATTGTGCTCCAACCAACTGAACCATGTAGCCAGGACATGAAGGTGATTCTTTTAAAGCAAGTCACTGATGTACACTGATGTCAATGATCATTTTTCTCCAAAACTCAAAATCATGCTGTACTTGGAGAAGAAAGAAGTTAGAGACATTTTCCTTAGGATTTAAGCATATGCTATGCTGTACATGCATGCACAAATTATACTGACCAATTTAAAACACATACACACATAGCCATCTATATTTACAGACTTTCTTCTTTTTATTTTAGCATGAAGAAGTCAGAGCCTACAAAGAAAACCCTGCTATTGGTAGAAATATTATGCATTTAATTCCATGGGACACACTGTCTTCAAAGCAGATCTCATTGCTAATATGTATAGTTGAGATTTCTAGAGACCTTAGAAGCATTGCCAAACAAAAGTAGAGGCATTACTGAAGATTTTGATTAAAGCCTAGGAAATTGTTTATTATTATTATTATTATTATTATTATTATTATTATTATTATTTTAAGAAAAGATAAGTGAGGTGCTGAGAAGGTGCTAGGACATAAGCTACAGATGAAAGGGGCCAGAGTAGAGACAAGATTTCTACGAAAGTATTGACAAGAGGGAGCAGAGCTACTCTCAGTTTCTCAGTTACTTACTGCTAAGAGGCTCATTTCTGCCAAGATTTTTTATTACCCTATCTTACTTCACAACCTGCCCCTCAGTGTGCATTTGTTTGATTTTGACACAAAGTTTTCTTACACAGAGACCTTCAACTCTATTTCTCTTTCCCTTATATTGTATCCATATTTCGAATTAAAGTAGTAGGCTGGTATGAAGAACTTCTGAATTGTGTTCCCTGTCCTGTATTTTCCTTTGAGAAAAATGGCACCAAATGTGAAAATTATATTAGATGGATTCACAGTCATGAAGAGCATTTCAAAAACAGCAACAGAGATAAAAATTTAAGTCTTTAGAAAAATAGATCTTGAAGAGCATCAAATAAGTCAATTTAGAATATTATGGGTGTTGTGAAATAGAAGTGACAATGTAGATAAAGCTCTCTGAAAATGAACATGAACTATTTATTAATGTTTATGAAACCACAGAGCAATACTTTATTTCCTAAATAAATTCCTAAGATGAAATGCTGATATGTATTAAACCTTGTGTATCTGCATTTTAATAATTAAAACCATGTAAAATGGGTTACAAGCTAAATAAAGCCTGGACTGATGATTAAAATAAACACTTTTTAGTGGTTTACATAGAATAGAGTTCATCATAATGTTGTTAGAGAATCATGGCAAATAAAAATAGAGCTTTTTGTGATGCAGATACTAAGTATCTAATGCATAACAATGTAGTAAAGAAGTGGAAGAAATGTATTGATTCATTAATTGTTACTTGAAATACAAATAAACATCCATGTGCATACATATATTGCTTTTTTTAAAGACAACTATTTCTAAACTCCTTGTTTTTTCAAATATAGTAACATTGAAGCAATAAGGTGACAGAAGAGAGAATACAAGTAGAATGTTTCAAGGATTGAAATGGAATTCAGTTGACAGAAAATATTACAGGCTCTGCTGTCATTGACTATACCACTTGGACCAAACCTTTGCATCTCTCAAAGCCTCTAGCTCCTTATCTGTTAAAAGAAGGTAGTTTTTGATTAGATAACCTCCAGGTCCAAAACCCTACAACTTCAAAGAGATGACGAAGTACATAGTATAATGTAGGAAGCCTCATCAATAGCTTGAGAAATGTGTACAGTCATACACTTTTTCAAATAACATTATAGTGGTTAACAGACAATTATTTTTATATAACCTCCCTCACACAGTATTATATTTACTAACTTTGTAGATTTCAGTAAATATTAATTATATGATGCTCAGTACCAGTCATGCAGATTATCAGTATGTTGAGATTTTTCCTATTTAATATATTGTGGTACCTGTAGAGAAAATATGGGTATTTAGTTTTAGTTTGGATATGCCAAATATACCTTCTAAAGTCTCTTTTAGATTATTGTCCTGCAAAGACTGGAATATTCCCATTTTATGACTTCATAACTGTAAATTAGCTGACCTGTGTATAATTAAATGAAGCCAAACCACCTGAGGTATATTTGGGATCCCCCCCTCAGATACTTCCAGGGATAAATTTCTGCCCAGGAAGCTCTAGATCAAGGAGAACCCATCTCTGAAGAGGACAGAGAAAACTAGAAGTAGCCCTAGGAGAGGCTGCTGGTTCTTTGAGTATTCGTTTGATCATTATGGAAAAGATTTTACGTTTATATTGATTTCTTTTCAATTGGGTGAGGTACAATATGAAGAGAAATACATCATGTACAACAGAAGGTACAAGCTAAAATACAGCCTTTAAAAAAATTAGTTCAGGCTTTGCCCTTTCTGTTTCATCCATTCTGAGTACTTTAAGTATGGTAATAATAATTTCAGTGGGTGCCAGAAGTCTCTTCTATCATATTGTATTAGTAACCCTTTCAAGTTGATTCTTCCTAATGACCCTGCCTTCCCTGTCACTTCCATCCCAGCTAATACTTAGGCTTTCTGAATTCAACATTGGTTAAGTTTCTAAATTTTCTCCAGATAATTCTTATTTCCAAGGTCTCACCTCATTTCCCTGTGGCATTTATCGACAGTCTCATACTTAGGTGCTAAGAAAATTTTAATTAGTACCTTGGTATACACCCACTCCTTCTAAATCATTGGGACTCACTTGTTCTTGCCTCCAATTCTTACAAGTTTTTACCAACTTACACATTTTATTAAATAAGCTATCTCTGTTTTTCCTTTAGTTGCAAAGTCTTAGCTGACTTTTTTTTAATTTAAGCCTTCTTAAATTAATATAATGGGGAGGAGTCATAGGGCTTTATCAAGTGCTTTATTTTCATCAAGGCATTCAATCCACAGTGCTTTGGGTTGTATTCATTTTATAACTTCATCAACAAGAAATCAACTTTATTCAGACTAAGTGACACTTCATAAACAAAAGCTATTTGTTCTTTCCTTATTTTCCAGGACAGAAAAAATTATTTTGGTGCTAATGTAGATCCTATTATTTTAACAAAGTTTGGAGTAGCTAAACAATGAAGACCAAGGGTCCTTTTAATCTTCTTCTGAAAATTAGGAACACATTGCTATTAATTATCTTTAGATTCTTTTTAGGTCTACAGGAATACAAAATAATGGTTGTTCACCTGGAAAGTTAATTAGTTATTTCTCAGATGCTGGGCTTATTGGAACATCGCTTATTGTCTGTAGAAAGTGATTACTATTCATGAATTTTCTGCCTTGCATTATTTCACTTTTATTACTCATGGTCTTTAAAAAATATGGTAAATGTTCAATTCATTTTTTGAATGATTATGCAGCTATTTTTAACAGGGAGATTTTTGTTTTTGTTTTTGTTTTTGATTTTCAAACTACCTACAGCGTAGACAGAATTCAGAGAGAACAGAGATCAACTTGTTGGCAATTATAAACTAGACTTTAAGAAGATAAAAATGTTATGTGTAAAATAAAAGTTCAAACATTAAAATGTATACACTAGTTTTTTAACCTTCAGCAGAGGGTATGTTTATTGATTTGAGAGAGAGGAGAGGGGGAGAGAGAGAGAGATCAATAGGAGAGAGAAATATTGATGCAAGAGAGAAATGTTGATTGGTTGCTTTTTGTATAAGCCCTGATCAGGGATCCAACTTACAACCTAGGGATGTACTCTGACCAGGAATCAAACCCATAACTTTTTTTGTCTACTGGACGACGCTCTAACCAACTGAGCCACCTGGTCAAAACTAAATGTATATACAATTTTTAAGGCTAATTCTGCCATTGCAATGAAGCAGCCAGTTCTAAGAAAGTTCTTACTTATACTTAAACTCTTTGGGTAAATACACACTATTTAGTATTGATTTGAACAACTTCACAGAAATAGAAAAATTGATGTATAATGTTATTTAACTTGCTGGAAAAACAGCTATAAAATTTTTGCCTGTGCTCTCAGATATACCATTTTTCTTCTGAAAATATTTTATCTATTCACAGTTTTAGAAACGTAGCATAGCTTATTTTTAGAAAAATTCATCATATAATATCCATTTTATCTTCTATAATAGTAGAGAGTTGACAAGTATGCTTCACTGATGCAGTTTACAGTATACTTTATAGTATGGCATACTTTAGAAATTTATTTACAAAACTATCTACTCAAGATAATACCTAGTGACTTTTATAGATTTATTTTATGTTTTAGAATTTTATAATAAGGAGATTATAATTCATGTAAGACCTAATCACAATATTCTTAGTTTGTAATAATGCACGCTTGATGCATTTATTTATGCTAGTAGTATTCAGCTCACAAGCATATGGATCGCAGTGTTAAAAAAACAGTCACCATCCTTTCAAAATGAATTATTTCTCATAAAAAAAATTCCAAGATGTGGCTTTTGGGGGGGATGTCCAAAGATTTGGCAAATTGTCACAATTAGCGAAAGTTAGTATTTGCCATTCTCCTCCCTCTCCCCTAGATGTAACAGGGCTTGAATGCCCAGTTTGCTGGAATCCTCTCCCACCCTCAAGATTCATGTATTTTATATTTATGACCTGGTCCATAAAGCCATTTAAGTTTATGGCTTTGTATTCAAACAGTCTATGAGGTCTCAATTGATTTTTTATAGAGGTTTTTATAATGCCTTTAATAGAATACATTCAAATAACATTAAAGTATGAGTATATTCTCTAAAACAATTATTAGCATAGATGTTTAAAAAAAACTAACAAATTATACTCAGAATTTCAGAGCACAGACTTTTAGGGAAATGGAAAGAGTCTTGGACAAAAGTAAGACCCGATTCACATGGAATAACACAGAATAGATAAACTGGCATTTCCTCACTTCTCTGGTAGTGAAAAACTTTGCAAATATCCAATATGGTTAGCTTTTCTTATGTTCTGTATTTTTCTATAGGATAGTCCTTAACGGAATGCCTGTGGAAGATAGGAACAAATTTACCAATATAAGAAGAGTGGAATAACAATGTAGAGTATGAATTAGTATAGACATATTGAAAAGATGATAGAGAGCCATGTGATAAGATTGTGAAGCTGAAAATAGAGATTCTTTTGTTCAGTGTTGACTCTGTCATTTTAGTAATGTGACTTATGGTAAATCACTTCATTTTTCTGGGACTCAATGTTAATTGAGGATAATGATTAATTTTTTAGACTGATTATGCCTAAGATTCTGTTTAGGGCTAATTTTCAATGATGACATTCACTTATTTTTCTCATGTGTCCTATATCTCTTAAGTGTAACAGGGTGCAGCCAAGGTGGGGTAGCCAAATAAGGATTTGTAATGGGGTCCAGAACTTGGTGTCCATGAAATATTCGATAAAAAAATATAGGATATCCTCACTCTCACAAGTCTGAGCTGGAGGATGGGATACATGGAGTAGGGCCACTGAGAGTTGTTTTGAATAGCAACAGTTTTGCAGATAACCTCTGGAATGGTCGTTTAACATATCTCTAACCTTTAACTGGTTTCATAGATATGTTAAACACCTGTGGTCATGCTTTGAGCCAAGGGAATGAGAGTGACTTCAACCCATGATGTAACTGGGAGGCAAGTCCTCCTGTTTACAGTGCCTGTGTGAGAGCTTGGAAATGATTGGCTCCACACCACAGGGCCACACCTGCCAAGACTTACTATGGCAGCCCTGTAAAGATGGAAAAATACAGGAATGCTGGCAGCTGTGGCCAATTGTGGGAGGAGTCGGAAATGGTGTGGCAGAGGAAGATTGGTGCTGGGATTTAAATCCAGGTGCGGCAGCCATGCGGGGTCTTTTTGGGACCACACGGTTTGGGCAGAGAAGAACTAGAGACTTCTATTTCTTTTTCTGAGATACAGTACCCCAGACTGGGTAGAGGGGGGAAGGAAGAATTGTGTGTTTGTGGACTAAGTCTAAGTCTAAAGGACTTTGGGATCTCAGTGAAGACATTAAGTCATTACTCTTAAGTTTGTATAACTCTTTAAATAAATAATCCCTTTCTTTGTCACCAATCTCTGGCATCAAGAGACATCTTTCCCTGGTGGTGGGCAAGGGGAAACTAGTATGGGGTGGGGGACCCCGAAGCACAAGGGTGGGTCCATTCAGTCATAGTATATCATTTGCCCACCCCTGACCCAGGTCTGTTCTGTAACAGGCTTATGGTAAATCACATAATTTTTCTGGGCCTCAATGTTAATTGGGGGTAGGGATTAATTGCTTAGACTGATTATGCCTAAGGTTCTGTTTAGGGTTAATTTTCAATGGTGATATTATTTTTCTCATGCATCCCAAATCTCTTAAGCTCTATAGGCTATATGAGCTGTTCAATGGTACATGAAGCACAGCAGTGTGGTTATACAATTTATAGTTATTACAAGTTTCATTGATTGTATTCATAGATACAAACAGAAAATTGGTGGGTTCCAGATGGGAGAGGGATGTGGGGATGGGAAAAATATATAAAGGTGATTAAGAAGTGCACACTTCCAACTATAAAATAAGTAAGTCAAAGGAATATTATGTACAGCATAGGAAATATAGTTAATAATATTGTAATAATGTTTTATGGTGACAGGTAATAACTAGACTTTTCATGTTGGTGTTTATTTGTTTTCTTTATTTTTATTATTGGCACTGTTACAGATGTTCCCATTGCCCACCTTTTGGCCTACCTCCACTCAGCACTCACTCCGCTTTGCTCTGGCCATCACAACACTGTTGTCTGTGTCTAAGACTTATGAATATATATTCTTAGGCTAATTCCTTCACCTTGTTTCATCCAGTTACCCCTCCCCTCTGAAAACTGTCAGTCTCTTCCATGTATCTGTGCCCCTGTTTCTATTTTGTTCATCCATTTATTTTGTTCTTAGGTTCCATATTAAGTGAGCTCATGTGGAATTTGTCTTTCTCTGACTGGGTTATTTTACTTAGCATAATAATCTCCAGGTCCATCCACGCTGTCACAAAAGGTAAGATATCCTTTATTTTACAGTTGCATTGCATAAATACACCACAGCTTTTTTATCCACTCATCTACTGATGGACACTTAGGCTGTTTCGAGATTTTGCCTATTGTAAATAATACTGCTATGAACACAGGGGCGCATATATCCTTTTGAATTGTTTTGGCATTCTTAGGATATATTCCCAGAACTGGAATTGCTGGGTCAAAAGACAGTTCCATTGTTAAATTTTGGAGGAAACTTCATACTGTTTTCACAGTGTATGTATCAGTCTGCATTCCCACCAACAATGCACTAGGGTTTCCTTTTCAAAACATCTTCACCAGCACTTGTTTGTTGATATATTGATGGTAGCCATTCTGGCACACATGAGGTGATATCTCATTTTGATTTTAATTTGCATTTCTCTGATGATTAGTGATGTTGAGCCTTTTTCATATGCATATTAGTCTTCTGTATGTTCTCTTTGGAGAAGTGTTTATTTAGGTCCTTTGCCCACTTTATTTTATTTTACTTTTAAAGTATATTTAATTGATTATGCTATTACGTTGTTCTACTTATTTCTCCCCATTATCCCCTTCTTCCCTGAACCCCCATCCCCCATACCACCAACATTATCCACCCCCCCATTCCCCACTTAGTTCATGTCCATGGATTGTACATAAGTTCTTTGGCTTCTCCATTTCCTATACTATTCTTAACCTCCTCCTGTCTATTTTGCACCTTCCATTTATGCTTCTTATTCCCCATACCTTTTCCCCCACTTCTTCCTCTTCCCCTTCCCCACTGATAACCCTCCATGTGATCTCTATTTCTGTGAATCAGTCCCTGTTCTAGTTGTTTGCTTAGCTCACTTTGCTTTTGTTTTTTTAGGTTCAGTTGTTGATAGTTGTGAGTTTGTTGTCAATTTACTGTTTGTATTTTTTATCTTTTTTCTTAGACAAGTCCCTTAAATATTTCATATAATAAGGGCTTGGTGATGATGAGCTCCTTTAACTTGGCCTTATCTGAGAAGCTCTTTTTCTGTCTTTCCATTCTAAATGATAACTTTGCTGGATAGAATAATCTTGGATATAGGTCCTTGGCTTTCAAGACTTCAAATACTCCATTACAGCTCATTCTTGCCTGTAAAGTTTCTTTTAAGAAATCAGCTGATTGTCTTATGGGAACTCCTTCGTAGGTAACTGTTTTCTTTTCTCTTGCTGCTTTTGAGATTCTCTCCTTATCTTGAATCTTGGGTAATGGAATTATGGTGTGCCTTGGTGTGTTCCTCCTTGGGCCCAACTTCTTTGGGACTCTTTGAGCTTCCTGAACTTCATGGAAGTCAATTTCCTTGGCCAGATTGGGGAAGTTCTCCTTCATTATGTTTTCAAATAAGTTTTCAATTTCTTCTCTTCCTTTTCTCCTTCTGGCACCCCTATGATTCGGATGTTGGAACATTTAAAGTTGTTCTGAAAGTTCTTAAGCCTCTCCTCATATTTTTGAATTTTTGTTTCTTCATTCTGTTCTGGTTGAATGTTTATTTCTTCCTTCTTCTCCAAACTATTGATTTGAGTCCTGGTTTCCTTCCTGTCACTGTTGGTTCCATTTATTTCACTTTTCATGGCCTTTATTTTTTCCTCTATTTTGTGATCACACTCAACCATTTCTGTGAGCATCCTGATTACCAGTGTTTTAGACTGTGCATCTGATAGGTTGGCTATCTCTTTGTTGCCTAGTTGTATTTTTTTTCTAGAGCTTTGATCTGTTTGTTCATTTAGGCCATTTATTTTTGTCTTGGCACACCTGTCACGTAGTAAGGGGTAAAGCCTTAGGTATTCACCAGGGTGGGGCAACTCACATTGCTGCATTGTGGCACTGTACATAGGAAAGTGGTTTGAGAGGGAAAAATGTCACTTGCTTGTCTCTCAGCCAGCTATCAGGCACTATGCTATTTACAAGGGAATTGTGCCCTTCTAGTGCTGATTTCCTGGTCGGTAGTTTTGTGTATGTTCTAGAACCCTGTGGGTCTCTCAAACAAACTCTCCTGTGAGGTGGGAATTTCTCCTGCCACCACAACCCCGTCAGGTTTTTCTAAGTCAGAGGATTTGAGGTTTTATTTCCTGCATTTGAACCATGGATTGCACAGCCTGTCTTGCTCCCCAGTTGTTCCTCCTGGTTTATCTGGATGTAAATGAGGGACCTTCTGGTCTACCAGCTGCCACCTTGCTGTGAGTTCTCTCTACCCAGTTGCTTGTCTCTGTCCCTCCCACCGGTCTGGATGAATGTTTCTTATTTAACTCCTTGTTGCCAGACTTCCATACAATTCAATTTTCTGGCAGTTCTGGTTATTTTTGGTTTTTAAATTTGTTATTGTCCTTTTGGTTGTGTGAGGAAGGAAAGTGTACCTACTTATGCCTCCATCTTGGCTGGAAGTCACTCACCATTGGTACTTTAATAGAAACTGCATTGAGTCTATAGATTACTTTGAGTCTTATGAACATTTTAATGATGTTAATTATTCTAATCCATGAACACAGTGTATGCTTCTACTTATTGGTATCTTCTTTAGTTTCTTTCTTTTATGCCTTATAGTATGTTAAGTACAAGTCTTTTACCTTCTTGGTTAAATTCATTCCCATGTATCTTATTTTTGTTGTTGTTGCAATAGTAAATGGGGTTGTTTTCTTGGTTTCTGTTTCTGATAGGTCATTGTTGGTATATGGACATACCACCAATTGCTGGATATTGATTTTTTATTCTGCTACTTTGCAAAATTAATTTATCAGCTCTAATAGTTATTTGTTGGAGTCTTTTAACACTTTTTATGTACAATGTCATTTCATCTGCATATAACAGCAATTTTACTTCCTCCTTTCTAATTTGGATATATTTTATTTCTTCTTGTGTGATTGCTGTGGCTATAGCTTCCAGTACTAGGTTGAATAAGAGTGGTGAAAGCGGATATCCCTGATGTTCCTGATTTTAAGATGAACAATTTTATGCTTTGTCCCTTAAATATGATTTTGGCTGTGGGTTTGTCATATATAGCCTTTATTATGTTGAGGTATGTGCCCTCTATTCCCATTTCATTGAGATTTTTATTATAAATGGGTATTGGATTTTATCAAATGCTTTTTATGCATCTACTGATAGGATCATGTAATTTTCAGTCTTCATTTTGTTTATGTGATGCATCATGTTTATTGATTTGTGGATATTGTGCCGATGGTGCATCTCAGGAATAAATCCCATTTGAATACGACATATGGTATTTTAAATACATTACTGAATCCAATTTGTTGATATTTTGTTGAAATTTTAGCATTTGTGTCATCTGGAATATTGGCCTATAATTTTCTTTCTTTGCAGTGTCTTTATATGATTGTGGAGTTTGGATAATTCTGCCTTCGTGATATGAGTTTGGGGATTTTTCCCTCCTATTGACTTTTTTTGAATATTTTGAGAAGGATAGGTGTTACCTGTCCTTTAAATGTTTGGTAAAATTCACCTGTGAAGCCATCCAGTCCAAGACTTTGATTTGCTGAGAGTTTTTTAAAAAATTATTATTACTGTTTCAATCTCACTAGTTGTAGTCTATCAGCTCATATACTCAAATTATTCCTGATTCAGTTTTGAAAGATTTTATATTTTTAGGAATGTATCCTTTTTTCCAGATTATCTAACTTGTTGGCATATGGTTGTTTGTAATATTTTCTTACAATCCTTTGTATTTCTTTGTTGTAAAATTTTCATCACTTTGAATATTTCATTCCAATCCCTTCTGGTGTAAAATGTTTCTGTTGAGAGATTGGCTCACAGTCTTATGAGAGTTCCTTCATAGATAATTATCTGCTTTTCCCTTGCTGCTTTTAAAATTCTCTCTTTGTCTTTAACTTTTGCCATTCTATTTGTTTATTAATTTTAAATATTTTATTTATTTATTTTTAGGAAGGAGAAAGAGAGAGAGAAACATCAATGTGTGGTTGCCTCTCGTGTGCCCCCTACTGGGGATCTGGCTTGTACCCAGGGCATGTGCCCCAGAGTGGGAATCGAACCAGTGACCCTGTGGTTTGGAGGCCAGCACTCAATTCACTGAGTCATACTAGCTAGTGCCCATTTTAAGTATGATAAATCTTGGGGTCATCTTGTTAGGAATGCTGTGCTTCCTGGACCTGTGCATATTTTTCCTTAATCAGGTTAAAAAATTTGGGGTCATTATTTCTTGAAAGTTTTTATTGATCCCTTGTTCTCTCTTTTCTCCTTCTGGTATCCCTATGATGCAGATGTTGTTACACTTCATATTGTTACAAAGTTCCCTTAAATTATCTTCATTCTTTTTAATTTTTCTTTTTTCTTCACTAATTGGGTGTCTTTTCTACTTTGTCTTCCAAACTGCTGACTCGATCCTCTGCTTCATCCAGTATGCTTTTATTCCTTCCATTATATTCTTGCTGTCAGACATGGTATTCTTTGTTACCGACTAGTTCTTTTTCATGGCTTTTAAAAAATTATATTTTAATGAGTATGCTATTACGGTTGTCTCATTTCACCTCCTTTATTCCCCTCTGCCCTGCACATCTCCCTCTCAACCCCATTCCCCCCACCCCTAGTTCATGTCCACAGGTTGTACATATAAGTTCTTTGGCTTCTCCTGTTCCTATACTATTCTTAACCTCCCTCTGTCTATTTTGTGCCTATCAGTTGTGTTTCTTATCCCTGAACCTCTTTCCCCATTCTCCCCCATCCCTCTCTGCTGATAACCTTCTTTGTGATCTCCATTTCTAGCTGTTAGCTTAGTTTCTGTTTTTCTGTTTTAGGTTCAGTTGGTAGTTGTGAGTTTGTTGTCATTTTACTATTCATAGTTTTTTATCTTCTTTTTCTTGGATAAGTCCCTTAAATATCTCATATAATAAGGGCTTGGTGATGATGAACTCCTTTAATTTGACCTTATTGGGGAAGCGCTTTATCTGCCCTTCCATACTAAATGATAGCTTTGCTGGATAGAGTAATCTTGGATGTAAATCCTTGACTTTCAAGACTTTGAATACTTCTTTCCAGCCTCTTCTTGCCTGCAAGGTTTCTTTTGAGAAATCAGCTGATTGTCTTATGGCAACTCCTTTGTAGGTAACTGTCCTCTTGCTGCTTTTAAGATTTCCTCCTTATCTTGAATCTTGGGTAGTGAAATTATGATGTGCCTTGGTGTGTGCTTCCTTGAGTCCAACTTATTTAGACTCTCTGAGCTTCCTGGGCTTGAATGTCTTATTCCTTTACCAGATTGGGAAAGTTTTCCTTTATTATTTCTTCAAATAAGTTTTCAATTTCTGCTCTTCCTCTTCTCCTTCTGGCACCCCTATGATTCAAATGTTGGAATGTTTAAAGTTATCCCAGAGGTTCTGAAGTGTCTCCTCATATTTTTGATTTCTCATTTCTTCATTCTATTCTGGTTGAATGTTTATTTCTTCCTTCTGGTCCAAGCCATTGATTTGGGTCCCACTTTCCTCCCCTTCACTGTTGGTTTCCTGTATATTTTCCTTTATTTCACTT